>SSSI01001776.1:0-22923 GCA_004796505.1 Oryzaephilus surinamensis
AAGCAGAAAAGAGTTTTAGGCATTAATTAACTAAGTAACTCTAACCACACTAATTATAAACTACTACAAGTACAAGCTACAAGTGCAAGACGAAGGAAAAGACATAATGTTTGACAATGTCAAAATTTGACATCAACTTATCAAGTCCATATCTAACTAATAATTAGCATTTAGCAAGCGACAGGCGACTGTTATTTTGGCTCAAAAATAGACTAAATAGAGTGCGTTTCTAGGTTTTTTATTTTAATTTAAAAACCAAGTCAAACATTTCATTAAAATTTGCTACTCAGCTATTTATTTTTCCAAAAGAGTACATTTAGTCTTTTCTTTAGAAAAAGAGAGAGTACGTCATTCCACATGGTCAAAAAGAGTACTTGTACTCTTTAAAGAGTACGGATGGTAACCCTAATTACATGCATATAGAATATGTGCTAGCTGGCATAAATGGCAAGAACTGAGACGTGAGAGTTTTATTAGTATTTGTATTTGCAAGACGATAATGTGGGCTTGTATGTGCCCTATGTGTGTGGATCAGGTGTTCCTCAATAGTCTTTTGTAATAAATAATGATGTATGTTAACTAAGTATGTAGTGCAAGGCATTTTAGATTGTGTGTGAACGCTCTTCTTCTTGCACGTTCACTTCATCGAATAATGCATGAACCGAAACACTGTACAGGGTGTTTTATAATATGTGGGCAAAAATGAAGGGGTGATTCTAAGAAAAAAGTTCCTGTTAGCATGGGTCCGTAAACCCACCATTATACATAGATACAGAAGGTAATAATTTTTTTTGTAGTTCTTTTACAATATCTCAAAAACTATTTAAGGTAGAAGACTTAAATTTCGTATATACCTATATTATCGTCAGCAGTAGCTATTTTTTAAGCCCTAATTCATTTTTTTTTTCATCTACCAGTGGTGGAGTTTATGGGACTGTGTAGGATATATCCCCTCATAATTTCTACGCCACTGGGAAAATTGGTATTGTAAAGCATTATTTGAATCGCCAAGATTTTCTTCACAAAAACGTATTCTTGGCCAATAAGACTAAAGTGAACTATTTTGGAGAAAAATGGCATTTTATAAAGAAAAACATGGAAAAAATGGTTGGTTTTGTAAAACAACTTTTGGATCGTGTTAATATTTTTGTCATGCTTTTTTTCATAAAATGCTATTTTTCTCGAGTATGGTTCACTTTAGAGTTATTGACTAAGAATAGTTTTTTTTGAAGAAAATGTTGGCCATTTAAAAATACGAAATTTAAATTTTCTACCTTAAATACTTTTTGAAATATTATCAAAAAACTACAGAAAAAAATTTTTAAATGGCAATTTACTATAGAATCACCCCCTTGATTTTTGCTTACATATTATGAAACTCCCTGTGTATATATCTGCATGTATATATTGATAGCGATTTGATTAATGGCTTGTGTAAACATGATGATGGGGTGATGGGGGCGGCTTGATTAACTACATTTCTGGTATAAGAAAATCAAATTCGTACTAAATGCTTCGGAAATTTTTAATTTCAATTTTCATTTGTTACCTTCGTGCGTTTTGCAAAAATTTGTTTAGTGAAAATTGATTTTTCGACCCATTTTTGGGTCATTTAGGTAAACCTAATGTACATTTAATTAAGTTTACAGTAAATTCATTCGTCGACTATAAATTATAAATGCGGACAAGTGTATGTGTTTGGTGGTTGAATTTAGAAATGGCAAAAACCGTCATTCGACCACTTGTTTCCTTCTTTAAACAATTTCGTTCATTTGCTAGCATGCTTAATATGTCGTTGTCGTCAACATTTTATAATAATATAGCTGCATTCACACAATAAATACAGGGTTTTTAGTGTACACGTGCTCAGATGTCACGTTACATATGCTTTACTGTTACTAAACATGATAAGTGAAAATAAATAAGACTGATGACAGTTTTTGATAATATAACGTACATTACGGAACGGTTTACGTGCAGTTTTATTGTTTTGAATTTCTTAATTGGAACACTAGAACCAACTATATAATTATTATTATCGATGTTTTATTTGGATAATAAAGAGGAAATTTTTTTAATCAATTCTACACCCTCTTTATAGTAACTTTAACTGGAAACACCACTATAAATACTATTAAAACGTTGTTTTGTTGAACTAAAGTTGTAATTAAAAAAGTTTTAACAAGTGACATTTTCTTCCCTACCTACCTACATAACATATATATACGTATGTATGTATAGGGGAGAATGAAATGTTGACCCGAACTTTCCAACTCAAACAAAGAGGTAAATTAGAAAAGTAGTAAATTAATGTTGTGATAAAACAGACATCTGCGTTCATCTATATAAAACAGTATGTGCTGTGTTATAGGGTGGTTGTTAGAAAGCCACACTTTCCATCCCCCATCTCTTACATATACTTCCACTCTCTCCAGAGGATACAAAATAAATATAAGTTGTAACTGTCTGCTAACAAGAACAATTTACATTAGACGCTAATTAACGTTTATTGTACATAAACAAAAAATGACTTTAAAATGCAACCATTTCCTAGTATTGACAAGAGAGGGTTTTCGAAACGAACGCCCAAAGTGTCGTATAGGGATGGTTGTGCGCCCGTTATGGTGTGGGGTGAAGATTGGGGGCAATTAGTGGTGTCGACGACGGCCACAGAACAATACTTGTAAGCGTTACCAAGGCAACCCAAGTGTTATTTAACATTGTACACGTCTTGTGTATGGTATTCCCTACTCTAATTTATTTGGCCGCGTATGTTGACGTCAAATGTCAGAGACTTTGGGAATTGCTTGGGTCCCACAGTATGTTTTCTGATGTGGTATGTATCAAACTACACACACACACAAACACATTGAAAATAAGGGAAGTTCCTACCTAAGTCTTTGTCAGACATTGAGAAAATTGTCTAACAATAAAAGGAAAGTTACACCCATTGCTTTGAAGTGGTCGTCCAACACATTTCTCACATCATCGACCCTAATACAGAAGATGTAATTAGGGAATTGTTTCGAGAGTACACTCATTATAAAGGTCTAGTGTCATTATTATGATATTTTTAAAAAGTTCTCGTATGCGGAAAAAAATAATTATGATTAACGTTCATCGTAATATACTCGTAAAGGATGAAGAGTAGCGAAATAAAAATAACATCACACAGTGTGTCAGTTGGATCATTCTTTCTAATTATCTAAATATGTAATGTGGCTTGAAAAAGTTTTGCGTAATATGTTTTAATTAGGTAAAGACTAATTCAAAAATATGTCTAATATAATATCAAGCTGAAAAATACACGTGCATGTTTATTAAAAATGCACTAGGTGTATAGTTTTATGGATGATCGTGTAAAACAGTTGCTAAATCCGCGTAATGGTCCGTGCAGTGGTTGTGTTCATGTGTGTTAGTTTTCTAAAAGTTGTGAGGATTTACTCTAATCTTCCTATAGTTCCCATTCCACAGCATCAATTCGAACACACTGTGTGTGTATGCGAGTATTTTTTCCCTCCATCGTTGAGACAATGGAATTGTTTTTCAATTGATACTCCTCCACACATTCACGCAGATTTGAGTGGATGACTCGGATACAATAGTATAGGATTTACCTAAACTCACGTACTTTTATTCAAAAGATTGCAACTTAAATTTGTTAGATGTAAGGATTGTATTTTTGTTCAATTCGGTGCAGAGAGACGACGAGATGTGTTTTTCGTTCTTCTCCTCGCTTACCTACCACCCCAACTGAACAAAACTATACATGTATATGTATAGATTGAGAGACACGGTGGAATTCAATTTTCTTTAAAACCTAAAATTGAAAATTGCACACACACGTATCTGTGTGTAGAAATCTTTCGCATACAATCGTACTTTTATGATACAAGTACGTACATGCACAGAAACAGACAGACAGAAACTTTGTTAATATTTTCTTGTTTTCGTTTTTCCCCCGTACAACTTTTTCATATTCCTTTTCTTCAACATTGAACAAATATGTGTATATATCTCTTATAAATGCTTGCATTGCTTTTTTGAATTCAAATCTCTCGATATATCTGGGTCGAGGTTTTGAAATTTGTTTTGCCCGTTTTTTTCTTCCCTTCCTTCTGCTGGACTGGCAAAAGGTCAATATTATATGTAATTACAGGAATGTGCGCTGTTCTTTGTGTTGAAAAGAATTTTCCAACGTTGCTCGAATACTCAAATTGTTTATTAGAATATTTTTAACTTTGTACATAATGTAATATGTATATATGTATACGTTTTTATGCATTATTTATGTTTGATATTAAAGTTTTAGAATGAAAAACACCAATGGAATTTTCATTGAAAATATGTTTACAAGAATTTCACTTTAGTGTTAAGAAATATGAAACATTACAAAGTCTTTTGAAAGTATATAGATGTATATAGAAAGTAGATGGGACATTAGGTGAAAGAGCAGCAAAAAGTATACTATAATGAGCATATTTAAATTAGGTACTTTGAAATATAATAAGTAATAGAGGGAAAGAGAACTCTCGGAGAGAACTTATAGTTCTTTGTATTATATTAAATTCCAGTTATTTGCATTACGACACAAACTTGTTTCCCTAAATACGACAATGGTAAAATACGACGAAAATAAGCCTACCAATTCCTTGATGTATTTGTTATAATAAATATTGACTGTTTTCCTTTTTCTCGTTTTTCTGGTTCTTCTCATACTCGTATTCTTCGTTGAACGGAAAAGATTGTTGCTTTTCGTTTTATATATATATGTATATGCTTTGGCCCAGCAGCATCCATGATCTCTGTCTTATTACATTCGTCGTTCGATGCGACAATATGTCCCAAATTGTTTTATTTTCAGATGGAACTGTAAAAGAAAGTTTTGCGTGAGACCAAGTGGAAAATTGGATTCAACTTTTTCCTTCATACAAACTCTCGACTGGAGACGATTTTCACCGAACGCGCACAGGAAAACTTCTCTACTTCTTATCAGGATGAGGATTTTTTTATTTTTTATTGCTATATTCATAACATCAAGGGGGAAGGACGTATACTTTTTGTCCATATGTAGAATATCTTTGTAGAAACATAATCGACATAAATTTCTACTCCAATTTGATCGTATGTAATAAAAATAAATAGATTTGGTATAATGCCAAGACAAAATACGAAATATAGAAATTACTACTACATGATATATTCATATTATGTCATCATAAATTTTCGACGGTATTATTGAATAAAAATTGCAAAATGATGATATAATTCATTGTGATATGGCAATGTAGCGGGCTGTTTGGTTAGTTGCACAATTTTTTATTTAAAAAATTATTAGGAAACTCGATTTGTTTCATTACACTCAATTTTATGAATGTAATTACATGATTTTTATTGTCGAAATTATTGGTCTCATAAATTCATCATCCGAATCGTTCGGAAACTGTTTTTCGTTTGTTTCGTGACAAGAATTTTTTCGACAAAATATAGAAAATGCATTATTTTCGTGGCGCAATTTCGTTAAAACGAGTTCTGTTGTTGAACGACATTGTCATATCGTTTGTTCTTATATTCAACAACTTTTTAGTGTGTACGTGTAAGTAAGAACGAACAATAATCTCAGATCGTGCACCTGCACGTCTGCCATTATCCTGATTGCCGTGCAGGAGTCACCTGTAGGTCTTGATTGATGGTCCTTCTTTAGCACTATACATGATTACAACGTGCTGGTGTGATCGTTGTAGTTTACACAAAGGGCCTCTCTCTTCCTTTGGAAAAACATCGTTTCGCACACACACACGTTCGCCAACTTTCCCCCCAACACCGTCCTGTATTCAATTTCACTTCGGGGGACTAACAAGCAATGGAAAATTAAAACTGTTATAAAAATGGCACTTGTGGGAAATAACTTGTAAAAATTGTTGAAAACAAATTAACGAACATAGAGAATGGGAGGGCAACACAAAAAAATTATTGACCTGTCCTGGGCAAAGTTTAATAGAAAATGACTTAAAAACCTCACGTTTCACTAACATTGTTAGAAAAACGTCTATACTTTCTGATTAGAAACAGTTTTATATTAGATTTACAGTACTTAAAGTTTGAAATAAAATTTAGTTTTTCGAAAGTTGCCGACATTCGATTGGGCGGAAATAGCGAAAAGTAATAGCACTAGAGGAAAAGGAGTAGAAAGTTTTCTTCATGACGTTGACGCGTCAAATTAATACACTTTTGCCTCTCGTATATTTTCTATATATTATACAATCTTGGCTGTATTATATATGTGTATGTTAGACAGGAGAACAATTTTCAATATAATTAAAATTAATGTGCTTGTTTTACATTTTCAACGGCATTTTCTCGTTTCCCCACCAGTTTCAGGGTGTTCTGAAAACTTGTCTTGCCTACAATATTAATAATTGCTTAACGATCCACCGATGATGCCATTAATTATTAACACTTTATGAACTACGAAACGATGAAATTGAATAAAGTGAGATGTCACATGGAAATTATTCATCTTTGTTAAATGAATGTAGATGAAATACGACAAAAAGTGCCTAAATAATACAGTGGATTACAATGTTTTAGGGGAATGTATATATAATACTAACAAGGGAAAGACATGGAACAACGCTGACATTTTATTCATGTGACATCCAGCTTTTTTCCTCCACCTCCTTTTCTCTCTAGATTCATTCTAATGTATCCTGGGGCTTTGTATTTTGTCTATCTATATATGAAATGATAAATGCGTTTGACCAAACCCTTATCTGGACGGTTATTTTATTAAGAATTTAAGTTTTAATAATAAAATATTGTTAAAATTGTTTATTCAAACAGTTTACTAAATTGAGGGATTTTAATATCAGTAATAAAAAGTTTCTCTTTATTATAATAAATAAAACAGAGTTCGTAATAATTGTGTGAATTTTTTAAAAAAGAACTGTTTCTGTGTATAGAAAAGTTCTAGTTATATTTACAAAACTTTTCAAACAAATAATATTTATTTACATAAAGTTTATTTCATCCTCATTAAAAGTTCAGAGTTTCAAATGTATTATGAAAATTTACAGTAAAATTACCTACTAACAATTATAACGTCAAGTAGTTTTACTACGATTTTAAGTATCTTTTTAATGGTCATCTTCTATTTTAAAGTTCTGCTCTAAGAGGCAATCTGATTAAATAATCATTATATAAATATAAAATGTTCAATATAAATTTTAATATGAAATGTAATATTCAATGTAAGAATTTTTTTAATGGCAAATCTTTTAGCGTTGAGTTAAAATTGATGAGTTGGCAGTTATATTGGGCTTCTTGTGTGCCTCATAGATTAGTTACGTGAGTAGAAAGCATTACTTATTATTTATTGGGCCTCCCCCGAAAAAAGCTTTAAAGATAATAGGGTTGGCTTTGTAATACTTGTTTAGATTTCTGACATTTGATGCCAAATAAATTGGTCTGTAAATAAAACACGTCATATTTTATTCTTCAAACATTTTAGCAATAATCTGAAAACAATCCAGTCCATTTATTAACACAATATCGAACGAGTTTCCGTTTTGCCGTCGTCTCAAAGAATTCGAATGACGCAAAAGATATAGAGACGAAATCTAACAGATTTTTATTTTAAAAATAGAACTACGCCAATCATTTATTCATTACACACATAAATATACAATGTTAGTTGGAAAAGTATGGTGTATGGATTAAATTTTAATGACAGTGAAAAATTAAAAATTATTCTTCTATGTTTTCTTTTTCCTTTTTTTTTGTGAAACGAACTGTAATAAAAGTGTAACATCAAAGAGTAACAATAAAATTTATTTCTTATTGCATGAATGATTTATTTCTCTTTACAGAATTACATTCACTCTCTCTTCTCTTCATCCCACATAGCATTTCTCCAAAGATTCTCTTAATACGTACAAAAAAATTTTTGTTGTAAAAAGGAAAGTGCGCTTTTCTTCAAATTTCCGCGTCTGTGATATATATTACTACAGCCCATAAATATTGAGTTTACGAACTATATATACCAGTTTTAAAAATTTATAGCCTATTCCTTGTGAAACACACTCTATGCTTCTCTTCTCTCTGATCTTGAATTCCATTAACGTGATATTTATTTTGTAATTCACCTAGTCTATCAGATACATGACTTTTTTGAACAATATTACAAAATTTACATTTTAATTAATGCCCAGGTACAAATTGTCAGTAAATTTAACTCCTCAACAAGACACTGCCAGTATAATTTTACAATGTTATAAAATGGTGGGCATTAATCTTGTACGTGTTATATTATTCAACTTTTATGCCCTCGAAACGGCACAGAAAATGCTTGAAAGCATTCAAATCCATTAATGTAAATAAAAGTAGCAACACTTTTCAGTATGTTTCCTCGACATTGATTGTTTCTACTTAATTGCTGAACCCTTTTTCTTCATCTATATATGTTTGAGTGTATTTTTATTTTTGTTGTTGTTGTTGTTGTTGGTGGGTGGAGAGCAGAACGTATTTTATTGCTTTAATCTTGTGGACGATACTATTTCATTGTAAATGTCTTGTATTTCTCCCCGAATCAACTTCAATATTAATAAATACTTCTTTGTAAAGCATTTACGCTCCAATAGGCGTTCCATCTGAGATTCATTGCGATGTCTTAGCTCTCTGTTATTGGTTTCTTCTATTGTGTTTTGTATAGTCGTCGTTGTCGATGCCTTCAGATTTTCACAAGAAGAAAAGGAAAAAATAAGCCATGTTTTATCTTCCATCAATTTTCTATAAAATCACCATTATATATATTTTTGTGGCTGCGTGGATGGAAGGATCAATGAAATACAATAATATAGAAAAAATAATTTATTCACTTAATAATCTAGTTTTATTCGAGAATTGTGAAGTTTCTCTTTGGCCGTTCGTATGATGGTGATTTTGTCCATAATGTCACCAACTTCAAATCGTATATAAACTTTGCCAGCCAAATTGCGTAGACGTTTCGCTTTCAAAACTTGCACGTGAATGCGTAGCTTTTCTCGGATAATGTCTTCAGCAACGAATAGAGCATCCCCTGTTGGTAGTTCACCAGAAAAATTCAATTCCTTACTTAAGCTGGGCCCACTTTTCTGTACTAACTCGGTTAAAATTGCGTTCGTTTCCTTTAAATCGGCCAATTGTTTGTACAAATATGACACAGTTTCGGTTAAATTGGCAAACAGGTCGCAGTTTCTCGGATTATTTATTGGTGTTTGGATTTTTTCGCTTTCGTGATGTGCTCCTAGAACAAAACACAAATTATTCCACTAGCATGGAATGGTAATTAGATGTTCGAAAAAAATTTATATCAAAGCGAAAATGCTACATTGTGTAAAATGTTTTAAGGGCATAACGTATATTTTCTTTTCATGTACTATAAACTAGATTATACAAAATAATTGAAAAGTTAATTGTTCAAAAATTGTGTTTTGATGAAAGTTTTACCACATTTTATTACCTTGTACATGATAGACGCCATCATCTCGTCTATATCCCAAATTATTCTTGATGACATAAAGCCAGTAATATATGACATCGCCATTGTTGAGTTTCACATTGTTGTCAGAAAATACCCATTTGTTTCCCACTTTATGTAAGATGTCTTTTGATATTTGACCCGCCTCCAAATCATTCAACGGTTTATTAATATTGCCATGGAATGCAAATAACTGTATACCTTCTTCATCTGGTATGGTGACTTTGAAACCTCTTGGGTTAACCACTTGTATTGTTGGTTCTGGTATAGAATAAATTTGCGACGATTTTAATGGCACCAGCACTGATGGTGATATATGAACCATTGTCAAAATACCAACAACTATTGCACGTTTTCCGAATGGTGACATGTTTGATTATTAGTGTATAACGTATAAATGAATATATTATTCAAATATTTATTTAATATATATATTTGTTACGCAGAGCCGATAACCTTTTACAATTTATAACAAAATTCACGCCTCGGATGCTGCCTTCTAAACAAATTTATAATAAATAAATAATAACAAATGGAATTTCCAATTAGGTATTTGTTATTACCAGGAACTTTTTATAGCAGAATTCTACTTTTATATAAAAATGGGATAAATATTAGTCACTAGCCTTTAAAGAGTTATTAAAAATGTGTTAAACAACCTACAATTAGTTCTAATTTGTTGGAAAGTTGTCAACAATTGCATCATCATGTGAAATTCATTGAATTATTGTATAGTTTATGCTGTAAATAATTGCAATCTTGTTTCCTTAATATGAATCACATATTTTTCTAAACTTCGCATCACTAGCCCTAATTTTTCAAATACTGTTTAAAGTTTTTAGCAAACTTTGCAAAAAACACCACCCCAAAATGAATAACAATAATTCAACATATATCCACAATTTTCGCATAGGAAATTGAAAGAAGCGACAAAATTATCCCGTATAGATCGACAAGCGTTTCCTAATCTCAGTTTTTTCTGTGTGTGAACGAAATCACTTGTACAAAGTATACACGAAAATCGTGCGATATATCTAAATTCTAAGATTCGAAGCCATAATAATATGGCGCAGTCGGTATAATATTTTCCTAGATAAGTAAAAAGATTGCCTAGAGGATTGCAAAGAGGGAGTAGAGCAGAGTACATATAACGAAGCGAGTCATATTCCACATTCATGTTATGATATCAAACATGAGAGAAGGGTGGATTATCAATAAACGTGAACACGTTTTCGGTTCACGGCTGTGAACAAATCACATTACCTTATCTGATATCTCGAGGGAGTATTGGTGACGATGCTGTGCCACAACCCTTTTTATTTACTGTTGCATTCTATTAAAAAACAACATACTCGAGCACAGATTGAAATTTCCCTCTTCGAATCTGTTAGAATTTAACCAAGCATGGATATTTTCTTTACCATAATATAACCGATATTGGAATTGTGTAAGAGAACAAGTCAATTTTGTGGAAAAAATTGCGAAATTATCTAGGTGAAAAATTCGGCTGGCAACAATTTGAAAACACATTGTTTGTCTTCTTTATTTACATAGACTGCGTGTGATGTTTCGGTGGCAACCGAGTCTTCTTCTCCTTCATATAGCCGGGGTAAAAATACGGAGGATATTCAAATAAGATCCATCCAAATCACGGTCTTATTGGATAATATATTAGCTTTCCGCCACTTTCATGCACAATACCGCCATCAGTATATATATGTATATAATACTGTGTGTGTATTAGATCGTGCGGCAGAATTTTGTACACGTTTTCCCCCGGTTTGAAAACGATGATCGTCTCTCTGTGCTCGTTAAATAAAAAAAAGAGAAGAAGAAAAACGCACTTCCACCTCTATAACCCTCTATGTAAATATAAAAGTTAAACAGGGGCCTGAAATTTAACTCTCTCTTATGTTAATAAATTGTTCGATTACATCTTATTGGTGTGGGCGATATCAAAAATTGCCAACTTGACAAAATCTTTAAGGAATTTTGTTACGAACTCGAATAATTTATTATAAAATGGATTTTCGAAACTTTCAAACAATGTATTTCAATTTTATGGTTTGCACTATAATGGAACAAGACTCTGAAACATGTGTAACAAATAACAAATGGAATTTTTGCCGTGATTTACTGCATTGTTTCCACACACACGAAATATATATATTTGTTAAACTGTTAATTTTGTCATTTTGTGCAATTGATTGATGCTCAAATATATTACAGTGTACACTTGAGATACTCTGCAGAACGATTTAAAAACGTTTTTATGTGTCTAATAAAATGTGATTTAAAATTTTAGTTACGTACCAGTTTATATAATATACAAAAGGAAAACTGTTATAAGATTTTTATAGGATGCAGGTTATTATTATAAAAAAAATGAAAAAATGTATATGCCTGCATAAAGATGTAATGAAATAAATCACCATTTTTATGATATCATCAAAATTTTAAAGTGCTGCGCAAAAATTTTGTACACATATATTTTCGAGTACGAAATAATAAAAACAAGCATATAATTTCTGTTTTATTTTATCTAAACTTTAATTTAGGAAAAAAAAGTGAAAACTTGCAACTTTAAATTTGAACCACTTTTATATTTATGTAGCCTATGTTATATTTTATATGCCAATAATAATATAGAATGAAAGAAGAAGTCGTCAAGCTTTTATTTTAAAAAATATCTATTTGAATTTAATGAATTCATAAAGATAAACCAGGAATTCATTAAAAGTTAAGAAGTAGGTACGGCCAATTAGCACAAAACAGAATATAATGCAGTCAGAACTCATTTCGATTCAATCAGAATTTCAAAATGTGTGTGGGCTGAAATAAAAAGTACTTTTTGTGGACACAATCTTCTTATTAAACTTGCTGGGGGAACAAATTATCTTCAGGTAGTAATTAAGGCAAGTGTACATTGTTCCTGTGGGACCTAATTATAAACGGGTCTGACAGAAATTTTTCCCTTTTACAACTTTCTTCCCCCTTATACGTTCTGCTTGAAAATCGATAATAAGACGTATAAAAGCCACGCATTTGTAATTATTGCAATTTTCATTTCGCATTCCCAAAACTCGCATTTTATACACAATTAATATATATAATATAATAAACGTTAGTAGCATAAAGTTTAGAAGAGCATATTGCACGAATTCAGTGAAATTGTTTGAATGTTGTGGTTTCCTCTATAATATTATTTCGAAACGGAATATAGGCTTGTTGTAATATTTGAATAAACTTTCTATATATAAGCGTTGAAGAAAACAACAGAGTAGCAAAACTATAATATGGAGGGCGAATTGTTACTATATAATAGTGAATGCAACAAACTTTCCTATAGTTTAAATGCACACAGTTTGTGTAATTGTTATAGGTAAAGTTTCACTGGTGATTTTATATTCGTGGTCTGTTTAATACGACCCGGAACCATAATTCCAAGTTGACGTTCTGTTCGCACCCCCCTTTAAAGTTCTGCTCCTTAAAGTTTTGGCATCATTGAAACGACTTCGACGACCAACAACCGTGACGTCTTTTCAATATATATGTGCACATATGTATAAAATGCCATTTTCGTAATAGACAACTAATAAATTCTTGCCAGGAAAACTACAGTGTAGCTGAAACTGAATTCATAGTTTAATTAAAATACTGCATTTTATGTAATTAAATTTTTTATCAAAACTGCTTTGTATAGTTTTCCATTCGCATTTTATCTGTGTTCGTCTATCGGAGTGTACTCAAATTTATTAATTGAATTGTGTAGTTTATTACATAACTAGTGTAATAAGAACGTATAGTTTAATTAACTTTATTGCGATATTTGTTGTTAATGAAAATTTTTCAATTGAAATTCCATTACACTGCAGAGTTTGTAATTACTTTACCATTTTATATGATTAAAAGTCTGAAAATTGTACTATAATCCAAAGACGTTTTAAGTGTATTAAAGTGAAGATATGCGAGAATGTGTCATGTCATCAAACATGATCGAAACTATATATATAGTCATGTGTCACGTATATGATGACAGCCACCAGGTGGTTAATGGATTTAATTCCAAGCTAAGCCATGAACATACATCTTGTCAATGGATTTTCAACGGCATAGTCTTATTTCCACTTTTCCACTAAATCATACATTGAAAATTTTTGAAAATGATGTAGCAATTTGAGACACACATAAAGAAAACGCCACTTACATTTCTATTACAAACGCTGTAATGCCATCGTTTTACATACACACGTTGTATGTGTGCTTTTTCATTTAGAAAATATATATCTCACGAACATACAAGTATATATGTAATATTTCCTAGGCATTTCCCTATTCACTATTATTGCATGGCACAAAAACATTTATATTGTGCACAAAAGACAAAAATGTACAAATACAAAAAAAAGAACAGAAAATTTACACAGAAGAAATTGCTCGGTTTTAAAGGTGACAGCGACATTAGTTTAAATGTGAACTTTGTGAAACAAATACAAACACACAGCATCTCACACACAGCCTCTTTTACTCTCAAAATACTTGCTATAAAACAAACGGCCTCATTCTCGCTATACTTCCATTACTTACTTTCATGCACCCTCTTTTTGCATTTTGTATATATATATGTGTATATACATGACTTTGGAGTACATACATATATAAAATGTTGTCGTATTAAAATAATATTGTTTTTGCCGACACAAATTCTCATTTATTACAACAGAAATGCAGTCAACCTAAATAATGAATGGAGTCTCAAGTCAATTATATATTTTGTGTTCTCTTATATAATATATATTACATTATTCTCGGTATTGAAGAGATTTATGTTTGCCTCGTTGAATATTTTGTTCCGAGCAAAGAACGGAAATTAAGGGATTTATTTCGATTCTAATTTTACGTGTGTACATTTGTACAAATTGAAATCGAAGTACGAACGTATACACTGAAAAATGTTTTGTTATTCTGTCGGTGGTACTGATGAAAGCCACTAATTAGCCCAAGGTAAATCTTGGGCTTCGTGTTCAAGTAGACAATTTTCCAGCTTTGTTGACAAGTGTTCTTTTTCTTTCAACTACATCACTTTAATTTACTGCAACTGCAATATAATAACTAGGAAGCTGGTGTGATGATATTTACTTTGAAAATGGCAATAATAGTAAACAATTTTTGATTATTGTTTATTCAAGAAAAGATCTCGTAAATTATGAAAGCATGAGTTAATTTTTTATAATACTAGTTAGTTTTCTTTATATGCTTATACTCATTTCATAATAATAAGAATATAGAATTTTGTCGCTATTTTAAATTGGCAATTAAAATACCTCAGCTACTGTTAATTAGTTAGTGTTAGAAATGAAAATGTTAAGTATCAGTTCAATATTGAAACGATACACAAACCCAAGTGGTTGCTATACACTTCAAAGCAGTCTACAAAGGGGGTGTGGAGAGACAGAAAAGGGTGGAAAAGGAATACACAATCAAAATGTAGAATAAGTGATATATTTACATCCCTTATATAATATTGTGCTGACTATACTGTACTACTTTGTAGTCAACAAAATATGTACTTTGTTTTTCATTAGACACGAGTATCTCACCCAGTCAGAGTCCTCTTTTTAAGCATTCTCTATATTTTTAAGTCTTTCTCTGAATTTATAATATTAAAGAATATCATCGTCATCTCGTTAACTATCAAAAGAATAGGAATTTAAATTTGAAATTTTACAATAACTTTGTTTTGGCAACGTGTTATACTAACAAGCTGGTATATATACAGACTTCAAACATCAATGCCTCATTATTTTAAATTGGCAGAGTGTACGTAATACACTGAATTCCTTCATCTCTCTTTCTCCATCATCCATTCTTATTCTTCCATAATATGTATGAATGTGTATGTGTGCGTAAAGCTCGTCCTTATTAAATTCTAATTCATCTTACAACATTTTTGTTATTCTTCATCTTTACATGATGTTGTTTTTCTTCTGGCAAACAGAATCCTTTATTTTTGTGTTTAATTTATTATATTCTTTGTTTTTTTATTCTCTAACATTTTATTAACTCCATATATCTCATATAAACCAGCAGTTTTCAGGTATAACTTTAGACAATTTGAATGAAAGAAAAGTTTAAGATAAAAGGGCATATGTTAAAAAACTTACAACTACATCAATCCTGCACGGTCCATAAATTTGTGCTTAAATTCTATTGTTTTTTTTTGTACTACAAATCTAATGAAATCCAGGAATAATAAAAATGTCAGAATGCACTTTTGGCCGGCTAAGTGCATTGGGGAAATGTGCAGGTATTAAAAAAGCACCAGCCACTATTGCATTATTAACAAACATTAGTGGATGGAAGAGATTCGTGGAATTGTGTGCCGTAACGGCAAACACACACATCCCTCCACATAGGGATGCTGTGCAGAAGATGAATGGGTGTCAATGGAAAATTGAATTCCGCGGTTCATCGCCTCAATCTCGCTTCTGCAGTCCCATTTTTTACAAAAATTTCTCTATAAAAGTAAATGACAGTGAGCTTTGCACATATAACTTCTTATCTGCTTCGTCACCAGACACCTTTTTTATGTCGAATGAAAATATAATCCGGATTTTTAGTATAAATCTGTTTATACAAGCGGTTTTTTTTCTTTACTGACATTTCTTGATCCGACTTTTTCCATTCTTTCTTCCGTCCGTCCATTATGTTCGCTTTTACATATTTAAATTGCAGGTGTGCGCTTTGCTGAATATTTTTTTGGAAAGCTTCAAATATTAATTTTGTGACTGTATATAATATAATAAAAATACTGCACGGGCAAGCTATTGTATTAAAAATAACAAAAAAATTACTATGTAAATTGCGAGTCATAAAACCATTGTTTTTTTATAATTGTACACATAATAATTGCATCCATAAATATTTTGCTGCGCTCCATATATATAATTTTTATTTTTTCCTGCAAGTAATTTTTCCATCTGACGCTTTTATTAACCTTTAAAACTGTATGAGTGACATGGATATTTTAGGTTTTTCGTTAAGAAAATTGCACAGACATTTTTACATTCATACGTATATACATGTAGCTAGTGTAATTTGTTTTTGGTGCCATTCAGAATGTCTTAAAAATTTTTGACTACAAAAGAAATGTACAATTTTAAGAATATATACATATATAATAATATGTACTCGTCGTAACATGTGTCAGAGGAATGGAAAAGCGTGTTGTACGTGATTTTCAAACAATATGCAGCATTAAAGCTCACCCCACATGCATTAGAATATTTTTACATTATATGTAATAAAGAATAATAAATGATAATAATATATTTATGTCGTCAGCATAAGAGAGTAGGTTGGTGTGTGCAAGTATATTGTATGTTAGATACATATTATTTTACAAGCCAATTTTATCTAACTCGATTACAGTCAACTATTAATGAAAGATTATAGTCGCCAGTTTAAATATTTACATGCAACACTATATAGTATGGTAAGCAACCTGCACAAGCAGCTATTAATACGGTGAATCATAAATTTAATGAATTTCAACAAGTGGTAGTAAACTTGTTGTGTCGTTGAAATTCTATATTTAGTGGCAAATCAGGATTATAGTGCCAGTTTAACCCCCTTCTTCCTATATTACACTAAACAAAATTAATAATTAATACAGTAAAAGTTTACTGTTTAGTAGAATTTGATAGAATTTTGTACAAATTAATGAAACAGAGAAACAACTGTTGATGTCTCCATGGTAACAAAGTTTCGAAATTGTTTTCTTAGCAACAATTGTTTACCAGACTGTTTCAATGATTATTTTTTACATTTTAGAAAAAATCCCAGATTGGATTAGTTTTATAGTCGACGCGTTCAACGAAACATGTGCTGTGTATCAGTACATTATTTATTAAATTTTGTTATAATGACATGTTTTGAATTATTATTGTTTGTGAAAAATTAAACGCAATCTATAATATCAAATAGGTGAGTATAAGTATGAGATTAAATAAGATTATTTAATCTAATCAACTCGATTTCTGTTAAAAATTAAAATCAGTGTCTACAATTTTTAACCAAGTCTCTGCCCTTTAAAATTTTAACTGAAGCTTACGGAATAGACCTGATTATATATTACATTACACGGTTTTCATAATCAGTTTTTGTGACGTGTGTTTGTTATTAAATTTCGATAAAAAATAATTCGGGTGACAGGTTCGCTTAATACGTGTCACCATCAATAACTTGCATCGGTTGGCCCCAAAAGGCTCCATACAGCTATATAAATTACACCATACATATATATAGCGATGCTGCTTTCCGGATGATGTATCACTGACAAGGCGCAAACCTTGTATTCTATCGGACATTTTTCGTGAACTCTAAAAACCCAGACGTCGAAATCTGCCCCATCGGTTTTTCATTGACCAATTCATATCAGAAAATATTGTTTCGGTTTATATCAGTTCCACATAAATTAATACAAATTTGATTGGTTATGAGGAAATAATGCCTTTATCACTGGAATATTTTCACATTGAATAGATTTTTATTCAACAACAGAATCGAGAGCATATAGGGAATTATTTGCCAAATATCCGAGAGCTGTTATTTTAATATAAACAAACGTCTACAGTTTTTAGAGCGGATCCTATTTTGAAGCAAGATAAACAAACCTTTTTCAGCTTTTAGAATATACATATATATGTGTGTGTGTCTTGCTGGATGGCGGCGTCGACAATGTGGGACTGGCGGCGGGGCCGTATGGCCGCAGGATATAAAGCGACAGAAGCAATATGAATTCACGTGTCAACGGGACCGCAGATTTGTTTTCATTTGTACATTGAAGTCGGAGAGTGTTGCAGCTTTTCCGACTCTCTATGTATATATATGGACGAGTGAAGAGAAGGAAAAAAAAACGTCAAGGAAAAAATATGTCCCGACTCACAAGACTGGCAAAATACACTCGGAAAATTGAAAATAATAGCCTAAAGGGCGTATGTACGAACTATACGGGGAGATGACGAAATTGAGTTAAAACAACGTGAGGGAAATAAGAAAAGAAAATACGTTTGTCTTAGTTATTTTATTTTAAATGCGGCTTGTGAGAGGGTACTGAATTAACTTATATATTTCTACCTTTTACTATTACCTGATTCTTTGGTCTTTATTTTAAAAACAAATAGAAAAACAAAATAAAACAACTAAGAAGTAATTGAATTTCTGATTTTAACATTTTCTTAATTTGAAATTTTCAAACAACTCCGTTCATTCATCAATTGGTTGTACAAATTTTTTGCTAATTATTTTAATCGACATACACTTTTGTCTTTTTCGATATAATGCTGTGCTGAAACGATTCATAATTTTTCAGTTAGAAAATCCTCATTAGTAAATTTCCACCTGCTAGCAGTGCAAATTTACTCTCAACTATAAATGCTTGTTCAAACAACTAAAGTTGATTTTGATCATCACTTACCTACCCAGACAACGAATTATTGCCCGTACATAACTAAAACGATAACTGCCATGAATTTTAGTTTGTTAAACTGAAATTAGATTAAAGCATTTTCACTGGCTCGCTCCAAAACTAACATTCGTGCATTTTTTTGTATGTATTATGATTTGTTTAATCCGCTTGTAACCTTTCATTACTATAATTCGTTTTGTGTTATTTAATGCAAAATCGCGCCTGTGCGATCTAATGGATTGTGTCTGAAGATGGAAACCTTGACAGTAAAAGGACCCAGCAACTTAAACTGATTGTGAATCAAGTAGAGTACAGCCACATGGGAAATTTTCACTAATGTTTCTCCGGCGTTGTGCCATCCGCGTGACTCAAACTTTCCCAAACAACAAAATACCTCCCCATATGACGAAAATAAAAAAAAACCGTAGAGAGAAAAAATTGTTAACGCCACACTCATCACACGATACGTACGTACTTTATCAATTATCACGCCATTTTACTGCCATTATTTGGATTAGTGTTATACTACCCTGTCACACAAATTTTTGTTCCTTTGTGTGCGAATGAAAATTTTTTAATGGATTGAAAAGTACATTTTGTTGTGTTTCATGTGTTTAATTTACCGGATGAACACTGTTGACTAATCCATTTTGTTTCTGTAAATGTGATTAAATAGTTTATTTTAACGCACATGCATGTGTATAGAATGAGAATTTGTGTGTTTATCATCATGGTGGCACAAAAGGGATGAAATGCAAAAAACGACCCTATAATGCTATTAACATCATCAGCATTTTATATAGTTAATACAATAAATAATATGCATATAATGTTATATATCGGTGGAGATAAAAATTATACAAAATAAATTTCAATCATTAATTCTTTATCGTAAAAACTTTTTTGACATACACCTGGCTTCTTTATCGTTTTCCCCGCTCTTTTTTCTTTTCGTACCGTCCTGATCATATTTTAAATAAATCCATATCCATTAAAGGGAAAACTTCTTAACGATCCTTCATTAGAACTTCTCTTTTCCTAAATGAGGCTCGGATATTAACTTTTAATTGGTATCAGATTGCATATAAAAGATGTAATCAATTAAAAATAATGAAGAGTGGAAATTTCAATGTTATTGTCAAACTAAATCAATTAACAAAAATATCTTCATTTCAATCTAATGTTTTACAAATTCCCATACTGAATGCATTACTAGTTAGCTAGTTAAGAAAAAACTAAAGTAATAAATTAAACTTACATATCACTGTGCTTTTAATTAATTTTAATCAGAATTTTAATGAAAATGCAAAATTATTCTGTAAGTTTCTTTATAATACCATCACACATATTGTATTAAATATATGTATGTGTGTGTACTGTGCATAAACTATAAAGGCTTCTACAATATATAAGGTAATAATATGGAAATTTTCGTTTATAGACATTAAAATTAATTTTAAAGCGTATATTATATGTTGAAGCACAATATAAAGGAACATATTAGTATAGTTAATATTTTAGCACATCTTGTACAAAATTTTATGGCTTTAATAAAAGTAGCACGATAAAATACCGTAAATCAGTTAACATTAAAAGCGATTACACACAACACAAAACGATATTGTTATTAAAATTAAACAGAAAAACCCATACGTATATAAGTGACAAATTATGGACCCAATGGGTGACATTTTAAAATATTCATTCGTTTTTATTAATGCTGGAATAAACCTCTAGGAGACCATTATTGATTTCATGTCACAAAAGGTTCAATTTTACAGCTGGCAAGGGATCCTTTTACATTTTCTTCTTAATTTATATATATAAAAAAATCAGTTTCCATTCAAACTTGCGTTCGTAAACACGAGAAGTGGATTGAAAAACGATTTACTTATACCACAAATATAATAGCCCCTGAATTGTGGTGAAATTCAAAATTTTTCTGCTCATAAAAGAACATACAGAAAAATTTTCAACTGAATTATATTTTATAAATACGTTAATATAACAATACCAAACAAATAAAATACAAACGAAATTATATATTTTGAATGAATTTAAATCCAATTAAGGAGTACAATGGTAGATAAGATTGTATTACAAAATATTAAACAACAAACCACTATATTGTTTCAACAAGGGTAAAATAAAAGGGAAAGAAAGAACAGGATCCCATAAACATGAAAAATTTACACAGATAGAGGAACAGAAAATAATAAAAATAAAGAACGAATTAATTGAAACTGAGCAATTTGAAAGGAATTTTAATAAGAAGTGAATATAAATCCATTTACGCTATATATATACATATATATAGGGCGAGAATGAACATCGATTTCACATTTACAAATAAAAAGAGATTGTAATAAAATTAAATGGGGATGTTCTTCGTATACACACACATATATAAAGAAAAAGAGAAGCCAACGAGTAGGGCCGGTCGGAAATACCAGTGAAAATGTTTGGGATGATTATCTTTTGGTTAAAAATCAAATATAAGAGGAAAAGACTTGCTGTTGATGATGATGGCCGTTTTGTATAAATTCGCGCTGGTATTCCATAAATATATGTGACGGGTGTTTGGTTGCATGGTGGCGGTGGTGGGCGGCATTAGAGGCAAAACACAATAGATGGTCTTATTAAAATATGGCAACACAAAAGGCCTTCCTACAATGGGTAATCCCCAGCAGACACCTGTCACGGGCCTGTCAGCTTCCGGCGCCTGACGTTTCCGTTTTTAATCTAACAGATATTGTTTACCAAGTTAGCTGTTGCGCTGCCCTCGGGTGGCACGCGCGTCCCAAGACGTGATCTGTGTCGGTGGCGGCGGCGGCAGCGCTGGTGGGTTCTCTTGTGTTGTTGCTGAAGGTACGTGTGTGTGTCGAAGCGATACGCGGCCGATTTTGAGGGGTAAATTTGGAGCAAATTGTTTGATTTATGGTTGTTTTGGATCTTATAGTTGTGTGTTTCCCAGGAAATGTAACTCCTGTGTGTAAAAGATATGAAACACAAATCATTTCATAGATATTTATTTCAACAACTTTACTAAAAATACTTACTTTGTTATTTTCCTGTCTTTAAATGTACAAGGTGTTTCACAATAACGTCAGAATTTTTTATAGGTTGAAATGAAATCAGGAATCGCAACATAGAAATATCTGAGGTTTTTCTGGAGCGTCCCGAATATATGTTTAAAATGTTTTGAATTAACAACATGTTCGTAAATCATGAAATCATAAACTTTGTTGAAAATAGAGGGAACGTTTATTAGAAGCAGTTTTTATAAATCATTTTGGATGAAAATGCAGGCAAATGTATTCGAAAATAGTGTAAACGATCTGCTCGATTTTATACTCGGAAATTATTAACAAGTTTTTCGTTTATCTTTCCTTGTACTTGTTATTGGGTCAACACTATAAATTTCATACCGCAATGCTCATGAAATATTTTATACTCAATCTAGGATCCTATAACACAACACATAAAACAAGATAACACATAGAATTGGTGGTTGGGAATGTTGTCGTTCCATAGTATCACCTTAAATTTTTAGTTTTTCTCATATATATAAATATATGAATGTTTTTTATTTATTTTATGTTTTGCGCCATAAAAATTGTAGAGAGAAAATGTACCATTTTAAAATTTTCGATTTTTTCACTAAAGCTTCAAGCAACAGAAGACTGTGTTCACTTTTAGTATGTGTACTTGTGTAGATTTCTTGTACATATATGTCGTTTTAAAAACATCATAATAAGATACTTTTATATATTTCTGTTATATTTTGACAGATTTCCTTTTGTCATATAATAAGTTGATGCCTGAAATCTTTCGTGTGGAAAAGTCGCCAACTTTTCTATATGAAACAACGTGCTCTGTCAACAAAGAAATAATAACACGACATTCTGGGAAATGTGGACGCATAAAAGAAGTCAAT
>SSSI01001782.1:0-10273 GCA_004796505.1 Oryzaephilus surinamensis
ACCTCTTATAACATATTTATTAAAGAAAATGAATTATAAATAATATACAAAATTAGTAAAATTAATTACTATGTGGAAAAGAATTTAATTGAAAATGAAAAGAAAACGCTTTAGTTAAGATCCTTCTATTTGTGTAAAATTCATTTCACTTTTTAACTAAATGTGTAAAAACATATATATGTTGTTTGTTATTTTGTGTGTTTTAGTGAAAATGATGAAAATATATAATATTCGAGAAAAAGATACATCATTAAACGTATACACACTTAGGGCATGTACATTTTCCATTTAAATTAAATACGCAAGTGAAGAAAAAAATTAATGTTTTGTAACAGGAAAAATGAATTAATTTTAATAGACGTTTCCACATGACAAAGATAGAAACGGCGTAATGGGGTTTGTCAGTTTGTTTTGTTTTCCCAAGAATTGCATAGCCACTGCGCATATGCGACAGAGACAGAGAGAATGTCACAAGGAAAGGTCTATTAGATTTCTAAAAAAGTAGATTTCATAGTTAATATAGATACGGTTGGTACGTGACGTCACAAGCAATTGACAGTAATTGATGAAATCTATTGTGGAGATTATATTGACAATTGACAATTTTAAATGACGTCAGGAATAGAGAACGGGCGCGCAGACCGTATCTATACTATCCGTGGATATATTTCGCACTTCTATACTATGTTGCAAAATGTTGCAACTCACAATTAATTTAAAGGGAATTTTTAAGATTTTCTAAATTCACTAAAATATTGAAAATAAAACAATTTCCATTTTTTTTTTCTACCACAGAAAAAATATTTTCACAAAATAATAAACATAAAAAACCTCTAATAATAAATTTTAAACAAAAACAGTATTTCCAACTCATTTGACTTAGATTTATAAATTTTCAACCCCAATTATATGTGTGTATATTTTAGGTATATGTAAAATGGAATGTGAATTATTTTCCACCACATTATTCCCCATTTTCCTGTTAGCGGTCTATTGTTTATCCAAAGTAGTAATTTAATTTTATGTATTGTTTACATTAATATGTTGACCACCAAAAATATTATACTGATTAAATTATTTTACCTGTATATTCATATGTAATAATCCCTTTTACCTTTTATCAAAATAAATATAACAAAAGAATTCAAATAATACGAGTATTTTCAATAGGTTATATTTATCAAATAAAATATTTTTATGAAAAAATTTTCAATTACTGTAATGAAATGTAAAAATAAATTAATAAAAAGTTTTTTGCTCCGGTTTATTTAGTTTTAACTTTTAAACAAAACTATTTGTGCAGTTTGTACATGACTTGAATATACATACTATAGATTTATTTAATTAACTGAATTGTGAAGCAAAAGGATTTAAAACTATACAGAAATAATTAGAATATATAATAATGAGATGCTTTTGATTACACAGAACTTAATTTAACTTGTAAACTTACAAGCAATTGCAAATATATAAGAATTGACATTAATTAAACAAATTTTTTTTTCTTATGTCAAGTTTCATAATTTTTATCACCTTTTACACATAAAACGAAATTAGCTTTGGCATATAAAAAACTCGTATAGTATAATAAGGAAAACGTTAACGCCATTTCAAACACAAACACAAAAAACGATTGTAAAAAACATATATAAATAAAGACGATATACACATATAAAGCCAATGAAAGAAAAAGGATTGCTTCTCCGGTTATATCCATTCTATTTGAATGGTTTTTCCCTTTTATACGTATTCTCTTTATATATTTGTGTGGTTCTATATACATATATATGTACAGTATGTGTCCTTATACTTATTCCCTTTATTCGTGTGGCACCACAACGATTTTCTAAGACTCATCCTGTGTGTACCATGATGGTATATAACAATAAGTGACAGTAACGAATTCTTTACGTGTATTTCAAAGACGTTTTAAATTTTAAATGTACATATATACATATATTTGTAAGTCTCGATTTATGCGCACTGAAAATTTTTCGAGTTAATATTTATTAGTAACATATCGTATAAAGCCTTTAATAAAAATCATTTTGTATAATATAATGTATAACTTTTTTCAATAAATATATTGTTTGTTATTAAAAGCTTGTGGCATATTGGAAAATTCAAAAATGAATATGAAGCCATCAAAATTTTTAAACGCAGACTTATGGAGAACTAATATATGTTAGAATGGAATTCTATAAGCGAATTTGGATTCAGAGGGACCATTTCACTAAAAAACAATAATTTATTTCTAATTTAAATTTTTTTGGAATAAGCCATAGGTATTTAAAATTTAGCATTCGTTAACGTACTTATTATATTTAACGTTATTATAATAACAAAGAAATGATAAATCAAGTAGTGAATAAAAATAAAAAATATTTCAATTTATCTTTTTGTTCACTATTTTGTTAACTCATAATACTTTTGCAACATGCAGATTTTAAAATGAATTTGTTAACTGCGACTAACCAATAAAAATGTCAAGCGGGATTAGGACTTCTTTTTACGTAAAATTGAAATAGATGTACATACATTACAAAAAAATACATTACATACCAATGCATAATACATAAATGTATATCATGAAAATTATAAAACTGAAATACAGATGCGATTATCTTAATTGACAAAAAATGAACAATTTTTAATTAAAAATCTACTTACTTACATACATTTGAATCATTATTATTATGATTTTAATAGCGAAATAAAATCTTTTATTTTATATGAATGGAAAATGGCTATATTCATAAAACAAGCGAATATGGTGGTGATTTTACAACCTTTTTATTGGTTATTCTTGTTAACTATAATATAACCCCCTAATGTATACAGACTGAATATTTGCGTATTAAATAATATAAATATAAATACATATTAAATTCAATAAAATTTATACAATCTGAATCTAAATTTCATAATTAGTCTGATTAATTAAGTGTTTTATTATTATTTTATTAAGAATTTTAATTGCATTTTGCATTTTTGCATTTCTTCTTTTTAGATAAAATGATAAGTCTCTTAATACATTCTTGAATATGTATATTAAACTCCTAAAGAATGTTTTTCTGCATATTGTGTTCGGTAAACTGTAAAAATGTTCATAATAACAATAAAGGTATTTTATGAATTTCACATCCGTATGCAAGTTGGAGGACAAATAAATTTAACAATAAAGAAATTCTTCGAGAAAACATACAAAATTATATACCTTTTATACATATATGTAAATATAACAAGAGAAATGAAAACAAACAATAGTTATTTATTTAAGAGATTATAGGAACCAAAAATGATTCGAGTCCAATTAGGGGGCGCTTTTAATATTCCGAGTGCTATTATCGATAATTACGCCCGTGTAACATACAAGGTTTTATTCTCTTTTTGTTTCTAAAGTCATTTAAATTATGATACAAAAATGGAATAGAAATTCTCAAAACATTTTATAAAGCCTTTACATTATTTCCTTAATTTGTCAATTACTATGCACACACGTACAGTTAAAAAAAAATAATTAAAATTAAACTATTACAAATTAAAATAATAAAATATAATTAAAAAAAAAAACATGAAATTGAATTAGTTCATTAATATTTCTGAGTATTTTCCCTCAAACTCTATATATAGTTATAATATTGTTCACCTCGCTGCTAATTATTTTACCCTTTTTAATGTAATATTTTTGGTCTTCATCATGGCAACCAAACAATATAGTAGTTGGCTATGTGTATAGTACTAGTACGAATATACTGAGTGCAGTTTGTTGGGTTTTACTATTCTCCATTACGTTTTCATCCCTTGCCCCAATGTTAACTACATTAAACTGATAGCGTATTTACATTTGGTATCTTTTGCATAATTTTAATTTACTCTTCCATCCACCATTTGCATAGATTTTAGTCGAGCAACAACCAAAACTGCTACTACATACTATATACTAGTAGGTATAGTAGGTAGCATGTATACTAACTAACATAGGTACATATATATATTATGTGTGCGGTGGTGGAGAGTAACTGGTTAAGCAAAGTATAAACGTGAGGGGAAGTTTGGTGGTTAGATATAGCTGCTGCCGCCGGGTAAAGGGTAGAATAGCTAACTGACTATATGATAGCACCGGTTTACCTCTATTAAGGACCCGTACCAGCAATTAACTACCGTGTCTTCTTCTTGTCTTCCACACAACTAACTATATACATATATAAGTACAAGACATTGAAACCGCTTGTAGAAATTCAACAACGGATCGTATTACACATCTTATACCTAATTTACATTACTAGGGAATTTTCGACGACAATAGATGGCGTGGTGTGTAACTTGTAGTAAGCAGTATCACCTTAAACTATTTTATTAAAAAAATTTTGTAGTAGAAATTATAAGCCGAATGCAGAAATGAACAATGCATCGTATTACACGTCTTATATCCGTAATTACATAATAATATTATGAAAAATTCTTGTCGACGATAGATGGCGCGATGTATAGATAATACTACTTTAAACTATTTTGATATAAAAATTTTATAATAGAAATTTAACAAGAACAACACCATTACATAAACAAAATATTTAAACCTTTACTTATTTTTTGAACCGCTGGTTTTATTTTTTGGAATTATCAACAATAGATGGCGTAATGTGTTGGCAATACCACCTTACGTTATTTTACTGTTGTGAATTTTATACCTAGATATTGGTATCTTTTCCTAAAAGTTTATTTGTTGAGTTTTATGTTTACGTTTGATGGAATTGATGGAAAAGAACAATTTTATATCCGCGTATATAAGTTTTCATTAAAATCGATTAAATTGCATTTTGTTTGTTCACTTAAACTTTCCTCTTTCAAGTACATATAAGTAAAATCTATATAATACTATAGTAGCTAATCTCAGATATATATACATATATATGTCGTATAGCTTTTGGATTTTATCTTCTTGTGCTCAAGCGTTCCATTTCCGTCTTCCGGCAGCTTGTTCCTTTCAGTGGCTGCATATATATATATTTTCACGACTACCGGTTTCGCTTCTCTTTATCTAACACAATGAAGAACAATTTTCATGTATATATGTATAAAGTGCATAATGAATATATATTCTAATTAGTGCATGCATTTTCTTAAACAATAAATGTCCATTGTTTACAAAAGATATATCAAATGTTTTGGTGGAGATTATATTGTTGATGACTTTTGGTTTGCGGACAACCACTTTATTGTCATTGTCTTCTCTCTCTTCTTATATACATATATATAAACTAAGTCTCGTCAAACTTTATTACTTATTATTATCATCAGCAAGCAGCATAAAGTTTAAAGCATCCCACCACTTATTCATTCTTCTGTATACATTTTGCACTACAGCACAATAATTACAAAATTCTCGTTTAAATAAAATTACAAGTTTTCCATGTTGTAATTCTTGTCACCGATGAAAACATTTAAATATTTACATTAAAGGTATTTGAAAAAACTAAATAAATAAACCTATGTGGTAGTGTGAAAAGTTTTATCGTTTTTCATGTAACATCTATGATGTAACATTCAACCACAAGAAAAATCTTTTTCTTTCTTTTCTCACACTTCTTATACACTTATATATAACTTTTCCAACTCTCACTGAATGGTCGTGAACAGAATTTTAAATTATTATATTGTATATATACATAATAAATAAAGATTTGACATATGCTATAACTGTTTTTAAGGAACTAATTGAATAAAATGTCCGACCTTTTACGAAATGGAATTGTCTTTTATTTTTTCTGTCATTTTAATAGAAAAAAAACTTTTTAATATTGTTACTATGAAACAGGAAAAGTTATAATAAACATTTTTTTTGTAATTTTCGCATTTGCTTGAATGTTAATGAATTTCACAGCAAGTTTAATAATTGTTGGTGGTAAAATTGTGTTACCTTCACAAACACATAAACATATACATATACATTTGTACGCAAGTTCTAAATCCTATTTAAATTATATTACATTAAAAGGTGGGTTATTAAGACAGAAGATTTCAAAGTTTCGTTAAAAGAATATACAGCTTAAACTGTCTCTCTTGTATATAAAATCTACTTAGCAGACCATTAGAATCATTAGCATCAACCACAACCAACCACTATCATTACATAATCCACCACCTTTTACTTTAACTTTACACACAAACACACATATACAACTTTACCCTCCGGCATGTATTAAAAGAAAAAAGAAATATGTATAATGAGAAAAACAAAAATTTTATGCAACATGAAAATCGTGTTAAATATTTGATCTAGTTTTAATGTATAAGGATGTAAGCCACCATCATCCTCTTACAAGCAAAATAAACATTAATTTGTTCTTCTTTTTCGTAAAAATAGTACAACCCCTTTTATTATATGTATATATTTAAGTGTGTTTTGTTTCCTTTCCTAATTATTGAAACATTTTAAGACTTTCTCTCATTTCCGTGTTAGAACAGAACACCATCATAATCATCATCATCGTACAACCCACTACCCTTCTGTTTTGTCATTCTTTTTCCCTAATTCGCTCTTTCCTTAACATACATATAACACGAATTTAAAATAGGGGATGATAATATTTATTATTTGAGTTTTGTTTTGTTTCTGTTTAATTTATATTATTATATTGAAGTTGATATAATTAGACAAAAGTTGTAATTTGTTTTAACTCAACTCTCTTTAAACAATTTGTTTATTTTTTTTGTTTTAATAGTTGTTTATTATTTCATATCCGCATGTAATTGTAAACGTAAATAGTTTAACTGACAGCAAACTAGAAACAATTCAATTCCTTAATGGAACCATTTTATTTTTTTCAAATAAAAACAGAAAAAAAGGCTAGTAAACAACAAATGTACGAAAATAAATAAAAGCGAATAAGGGGAAAAATCAATGCCAGTTAAATGAGCAGTTTTATTTTTCAGAAAAAAGAAAATTACATATACCTGTTTATAGGCTTTTTCTGTTTAAGTCATTCTTATTCCAATATTACGTCATTATGCAGAAAACTTCTTCCATATATGTATATATATAATTTTATATATGATAATAAAACAAGAATGTCACAAAACCATGAAATACATTACTTCTATCACATGTATTGTTATCTGTTATAGTCTTAGAAAGAAGAAAAAGAAAAATAGAGTAAAAATGTTAACATTCCAAGGATGGAATAATTTTTTTTCTAAGAAAAACTGACTTGTAGCGATTGTCGTTTGTGTGTCACATAGAACATAGAAAAACAACAAAATTAAATTGTCTACTGTATATATGTACGCTGGTTTTTGTTTTCTACACAAATATGTGTGTGTATAAATAATAGGCGATATATTATATACAATTCTTACAAACATATACTCCTCTTAACACATCTAACGTTTTGTATATATACTAACATATATATTTGTTAGTAGCAATGGTATAATATAAGATGACAAAACCGTAACATGCATTATAAATTTCCCTAGAGAACTCGTGCTAGAATAAATTCAACAAATAAAACGATCAAATGTAATTCACCGTAACGTGTTTATACGGTTAAGGACAAATTCACGCTGATACACATACATTTTCTTTAAACATATTTACACGATGTAACGATTAATTGACAATTATTTAAAAATTTATAGTTCATTCATTTAATAGAGTGGAAATTTTGGTAAATACTCTATTTTTATTATTGGTGTTTTAAAGCATAAACTATTCAAATACCAAGAAATTAGAGTATTCTTTACCATCACCGAAAACAGTCGATCCTTTTGATTATTTTCCGATTATTCAATGCATAGATAAAGAAAAAATTCTAAAATTCTATAGTTTTTCTATGATTTACTTACCGTTTGAAATGTGTGGCCTTAAGATAATGTGGCACACTTTATTTGGAAAACGAATTTTGTTCTGTTTAAAGCAATCGGAAAGTGGGTGGAGTGACGCTACTGGAATATTATAGCAATATTTAAAACTATTTTCGCATAAGAATTTTATAGTAGTATATTTTCCTAAAGTTTTATACATTGAATTTTATGTTTAACACTCGTATGTTTGATAGAAAAGAAAAACTGTAGATATATGATTTTAAAGCACAAATTCATATTTATACATTTTCTTTATAAGTAAAATCATTAATTGACAAATAAGTATTTAAAAATTTAGACCATAGGTAACATAAATGTTTCACATCCTCTTTTAATCTAATATTAATTAATTTGACACAAACAGATCACATCTAAGTATTAAGTTAAACGTTCATTAGTCATTAGTATGGTTAAATTAGCTTAAAAAGGTGGTTAGTTTTTGCAGATTTTTTACCAACAAAATAAATACTACAGTTTAACTATTTCTTATCTTAATTGAGCACTTTAACAACCCTTAGGAAACAGATGGAAAAAACCAAGTCTTGTTGTAAACATGAAAAACCCGAAAACAATTACACACCATATAATAAAATCAACAAATTAAAAGTTTCGAAAAGAAAAGAAATCTAGTTTAGATGAGAGTTCATTTAGAAAAAAATTTACATGAATTTGGAAACTTTTCTTTGGCGCATTCAAGTTTGTTTTTTCCCAAAAAAAAATCCAACCCCATCAACAACAACTATAACACAATTTCTGTTTTGCGTTTCACAAGACGCGGCGCAGAGGATGTGGAGGAAAAAATAATACTAAAAGGTAAAACAATTCGTACGATATTAAATACAAATAAAACATTGATAGAATATGTTGTTTGAATATATAAAAGCAAACGACTAACTATATATGTATATACATAAGATTGGTGTGTAGGCGGTGTGAGAAAGAGACTTCGTTATATTGTGTTGACAATAGCTCTTGGAGGTATTTTTTTTTTGTTCAGCTACTTTAACGAACCGATTTAAATTTTAAATTGTTCACTCAGCTAAAGGGATGCGGGCTTGAACCTTGGGCCGTTTAATGCATGAGTTTAAAATACTGTTATCTTGATGACGCAAAATCCCGTAACTATGCGTATATACATATATATCTATTTAAAACTGTGTGTGCGTGTGGTCGCTGTTGCTTACGAAAATTTGTAACCAAACACAAAGCCATAGAATTAAAATTTATTTCTAAAGTAAAGTTGGAAAGTCATCCTTAATTAGAAAATAGTAATTGCGGCAAAAAAAAAACACAACACACACTAACTGTAAGTAATTTAATTTCGAGCCAAAGTATTAAGGTTGGTATATATGTAGTAAATAAAAGGGGCACAAAGAAGCAGAAAAAAAAAACAACACCCATACATACAAGAACGAGAAGGTGTATATATTCGAGGTTGTACAGGATTGGGGTTGAAAATTGTTAAGGAGCAGACAGGATTATAGGTTCAAGTTATAAACTAAGTAGCCTGGGATAGTGTAAGCCTTATACACTAGACAGAAGCGAATGTGGCAATAGGGTAAAGTAACAATAAAACGAAATAGAGGTGATGGTGGCGGCAAATTCGTCTCACTCTTACACAATTCCATCCCCCTATACGATTCTCCCTTTATAAATGAGATAACGTTGAGACGACATTAGACGATGCCAACGTATTCCAATTGCTAAACTTTGAATACAATTGCAATTTTCTATTAAAGAACTAAACTATGTCTTTAGTGTCTTGTTGCCTTCAAAGGTATAATCGGATAATTCCTAGACAGTTAATGGAAGTCGCTTGGGTTTCAAATTTGAAACCAATCTTAAAGTGGTTTCGAACGATTTACAATGATATTTTGTCTATTTTTTCGTTATTTTGAAGCTTCTTCTTTTGAACAAGACGACAAATTAACTATAGATTCAGTCATGTTCAAAAATAATTTAATAAACGTACCATCCCTTTCACATTCGTTCAAACTCCTTAATGTTTTTATAATTCTCTTCTCTGAGTTTTAATTAAATTTACAAAAAAAAAGGAAAGTTAAAAGACAACAAAGTGCACTTAATCATATTAAGAACAATTTATTTACATTGTTTTATAAACAAACCAGAATAATCAAACTTAGTACTATTTTACGACCGGTTTGAGGTAAAGGAGTAAAAAAATTAGCATATTTACAAGCAACCATAAAAATGTTAAATTTTTATGTCAATTGTTATGTAAAAATTAATATTGTGGTGGTTTCACACCAAGACCAAAGAGAATGGACCAGCAGGAGTAGCAACAGTAGTAGCAGGAGCCGATGATGATCACCATCATCATCATCATCATCATCATTCTGGATGATGGCAAAATCGTCACGACGCATCGGGACGCGCAAACACC
>SSSI01001789.1:0-21075 GCA_004796505.1 Oryzaephilus surinamensis
CAAAATAAAATTATAAGTGTTTAGGAATATTTGAATTTAAATTAAGTTGGTATTGTTTTAAGGAAGAATCATCAAAAAGTTTTTATTTTCCTGAATTTAAATTAATTAAATTGTTTTAAAACTATGTATAAAGATTAATCGTGTGTAGTTTAATGGAATTTTATTAATTTTTTTAAAATTTTATTACGTGTTATATAAATAAATTGTATAAAATGCAAAACAGGGGTCGGACATTCGATTGTTGTTTTATTTTTCATCTTTTTAATTTTGGCCACTGTCTGTAGGTGTCGCAAGTTGTATTTAAATTTAACTATTTGTATTTTTTTTAATCCAGTTACATTTTTATTTGTCAAAACTAAAAATTGAAAATCAATTTGAAAATTCACGAAGCGCGAGTGTATTAATTAATTAATATTAATTTAATAGTGATTCACTTGTGATTTGGATAATTCTAATACATTGGATAATTTTTTGTGTACTGTATAATTGTGTATAATATTTATACCCTAATATAAATATCCTGTATGTGAAAATAGAACATATAATGAAAATTGAAAAGTCACGGAAACTTTAAACATTGGATTGATCTAATAAATAGTGATAAATTAAAGTATCTAAAATAAAAATGTTAAATGTTACAATAAAGAATTCTTTTTAACCAATTTTTTTATTTATATAAATCAAAATATTAATTTTAAAATTTAAAATAATTTAAACGGTATTATATTCCCGCGGATTTTTTGTGGTTGGTACAGGGCACTACAAATTAATGTTTGCAACTTTACTCAGATGGTTTGAAACTTTAATATTAGTTCCGGCCACTGTTTCAAGAGGAGCGGCTAATTTTTTTGCTCGAGATTGTCCGTTCTTCCTTGTGTATATTCGGTGGTTAGATTTCATCCTAATTATGACTAATATTAACACAAAAATTGTAAACAAAAATCCTGTTAGAAACTGCCAAAAACTTTTAAATTTTACCGTTTCTTTGGTTGCCTACATCGTGATTTATTTTTAAATTGAGTGCTTTATTTGTTAAAACAAATTTATTGATAATTCACTATCATTTGCAGTTAAATGTAACTAAATGTTTAAGTTTGTAATTACATCTAACTGTTTCATTAATTGATAATAGAAAAACTTATCACCAACCATATGTTTCACAGCTTGATTAATTTAATTAAGTTTTCCCGCTTTATTGAATTTAATCATAATTATTCCTGTGTTGAATGTTTAACTGAAATTCGTTGAAGAATCACATTTCTTACGATTAGATTCATTTAACAACATGTTTCCTGTCATTCAAAAGTGCATTCGTGCATTATTATACAGACACAAAAATATTTAAAATTTATAATTAACAATTCATATTACGTATGAATTAAGTATGAAGATGCGTGCAACTATATAATAATAAAATGCAAACCAAAAAATCATATACAATATAAATTAATTAACGTTATATAAAAAAGTTGTCTTTATTTCATTATTCAGTAAACGTATATTGGCACTGTTAGTCTAGCGGTCAAATAATGTCTGTTTATGTTAACGAAGAATAATACCTACCTATTTTTCAAAACAGATTTTTTGCGTACGTTTTTTCAATATAAACTAACCAAATACGATAATTTTCCCAAATCGATTTGATTGTATTTTAAATATTAGCGTGGGAATCAATTTTGTACGCCTATTTGTGATTTGGAATTTTTTTGATACAGTTATTGTAACGGAATATGTACTTTGTAATATATTTTTGCTTTCAACAAACTTCAAAAATAATAAATTAGTAATTTATGAGCTGTGTAATTTATAGTAATAAAATTTATAATTAACAATTAGCACTTGGAAGCTTTCAATTTTATACAAAATGCGATTTTCCAGTTGAAGCTAATGAAGAGGCGAGAACAGCTGTTGGCCAGGTGAAAGAACAAAGTTCCATCCCTTCGAAAATATTCACGTTATTGAGCCGTTTAACAACCGAAGTATCGAATATATTCACCGAGGGTATGCAGTACTTCCGCAGTGCCAAAGAAGAGACAAAAGAAAATGCAGAGGACGTTTCTGGTTCGGAGAAATCGTTGACGGAAAGAAATTCCGAAGTTGGTAAGATGAATTTTAATATACGTTTTACAAAAATTTTATAATATATAAACAAACAGAACACGCGTTATTTCAGCATCACATTTTTAAAAGATACACACATATCTTTGGACAAAATACAAACAACAAAATGTGTGACAAATAGAAACAACAAGTTATACCACCTACAACAATGAAAACAAAAAACAGAATAAACTCAAACGACACGCGATTTTCAAAATAAAATATCACTATCGGTCGAAATTTAAAAAATGGCACCGTTATTTGCTTCTGTGATTGTTTTTTCTCCATTTACATAAATGTAAAATTGTATGTCAAGTCAAGAAAATTGTACAACATGTGTAATAACCCAGTTTTAAAAGCACATCAACTTGCAAACTGGAATAAAACGTGTAGGAATCATCAAATTAAAAAAACTAATATCGAGTGAAACCGCTTTTAATATAACTTATTATAACATAATATGTAACATTATCTAGTATTTTATAACCGTATAGAAAACGAGTTTATTAACACTACGATAAAAAAATTCTTCTTAATGGCACATATTTTTTACATACGCAATTAATTATAAAAAATCAAAAATAATTAATAATCGCTCGTTCCACTTTTGTTCGATAAATTACCGAAATTTCCACTTGTAAATATGGCCCATCTGACCAGGATGGACCAGTTTACCTTCTCTTCGAACTGTTAAACTTTTCCTTTTTACCCTCAATTACATACATATAAGTATATAATTATTTACTGATTTTGGACAACTGATGATTTTTTATAATTATGGTATGTAACGGTACCGTTTTTACGATATTTTCTGATATATAACATGATTCTTTTTAACATAAAAGGAGTGCCATCAACATTATATATGTTCCACTTATTCGATAGATGACGCACAGACATTTTCATTTCGTGGAAGTTTATTTAGGTTGATTAAAAAAATAAAATAAAAATGATAAATTGCATTGTGATTAATGATTAATTCAACAAGTGTTGAATGATGCGTTGGTAAGTATTATATACCCCTTTCAATATCCAAATAAAGTCAAATTAACTTAAAAAAGCTTAATCTGTTTAATAAAATTGTGAAGAACTAGACCGGATTCCTTTATTTTTATTCAATTAAGATTCTATTGTATTGAATTAAAATAAATACACCACAATTCACAAATACTAAAACTCTCACTTCCATAACTATTACTTTTTCATTCACTTACTTCACATTAAAGCACACAATTATTCTCATTCGAGTTGCACAAAAGAAATAGTTGGAATTATGCAGGATTAATTATAAATGCATAATAGTTAATAATGAATAAATTTCAGTATTTTAATGTAAAGTAAGAGATAAATCCTGCAAGATTCGCACTTTTCACTATAGCAAAACAGAAAAAAAAATAGAAACTAATCAAAATTTTCGTGTTATTTTTTTACAGAAACAAGGGAAAAGGGCAAAATTTACCGTCTTGTTAAATTAATAAAAAAAATCATTCTTGGCATAGCAATAGCTATAACGTTCCTAATAATAATAAAATTCCTAAGACTTGTAATACAATTTAAATACTGGTTGTTGGCTGTTGCACAATTTATATTCAAAATTGTGGCATGGTACAAGCACAAACACCATCACCATTATCATGATGAAGCAATTTACTATGACAACGATCACAAACATGGCTGGGATGAACAAATTCTACATGACGATTATGCACAACATGATTTCGTCAAAAATCATCACGACGACTTTGAAGATATACATTCTGCCCACGATTTAGCTTACGCCGGCCATCATCATAAAACTACTGTGGATAAAAAATATTTAGACTAAAAATGTAGATTTGGGGTGTCGGGGGATGGATTTGGGTATTAATTTATTTTCGGGTTGCCATTTTGTGTGAGTGTGTGTATGTGATTTGTTTGTACACTAGTCAAGTGTTAAGTTTTTAAATTATTTATTGCTCAAGTTTATTTATTTAATAAATTTTTAAGAAAACTTGTTTGTATTCGATTTATTGTTTTATTCCTTTCTCCATCAAGTTTAAAAATTGTAAACAAATATTAATCGAAATTGTATAATTCCAGAAGGAAGAAAGAAAAAAGATGGAAAAATTAAGCGTTTGATCAAATTGATTAAATTGATTCTATTAGTGGCTGCATTGGTGGTGAAAATATGCGTTCTTGTTAAACTCTTCACCGCCGCTCTCCAATTCAAATTCCTTCTGATCGCTTTAGCTGGTCTAGTGTTGAATGCGATTAAATTTTGGCTTGAACTGAAGAAAAGCCATCATCCACAGAAGGTGATCTATTATGAACATGCCCAACATCAGCACCATTACGAACATGATGACGATTGGAGTGGCGGCCATCCACATGGCGGTGATGAAAGCTATTGGGGTCGATCGTACGATGAGGAGGAAGATCAAAAATCAGCACAAGATTTAGCGTATGCACAGCAAAAACCAGCTGGAACCGTATATTCACGTGTCAGTGAAAAACCGAATTATTCATGGCTTGGTTAAATGTTATTAATTTTAAATGGAGAAATTTAAGACTAACCAATTGGCCAGCAATAGCTGAACTTAAAAATGTAGTAATTTTATTTAGTATTTTGGGGTGGTGCAAAAATTTGTCAGGTGATGAATTGTATGCGAATTCTTTGTGCCAATTTTAATTGTTAACAAATTTTGTCTAAATAACTTGTTAAATACAATATGAATGTCTTTTTAGAAATTTTGTACTCAGGAATTGCTTGTATATGCGTCCAGTTTATAAATTACTTATTTTTTAATAAAATTAAATTAGTATGTTCTAAATTAAATGCCTAGAGTAACTAGTCTATTAATTAGGTATTTATTGAATGATATTGTATTTATTAAATCTGATTGTAATTTATTTAATTTATAGAGTTGTCTAATAAACGCGCAAATAATTTATTTTTATATTGTTTCATTGGAATATTTTTGAAATTTAGATTTATTCAAATGTTTATGTTCATTTTCCATAAAAGTGACTTACACTGAATTAAAAGTAGTGCCTACATTACACCTAAGATATTTTTTTTTAAAATACTGATATAAAATAATGTTAAAGTTAGAATACAAATAATGTTTTAATTGTAAAAATAATTCCCTACGAGCTTTTCAGAAGGTCAGACACACCTGGAACTTCCTTATAACATGTACAAAAGATGATAATGCATTTTTTTTCATTGCATTCTAACAATCATTTTCTAATAATAATCATCTATTGGTTTTTTATTAAGTCAATGTTCACATTTAAACATTACCGGAATTTTAATTTTCTAAAAATAAATTATATGAGACCACATTGATTTGTAATAAACCATTTTTTTATTTTCAATGTAGATGTGGTTGGAATGGAAGTTTTCTATAGAAAATATATATGTAAAATACAGGTAAGTTGTAAATTTGGGCCAAACTTAAATTGAATAAGCCAAAATTGCTAAAGGAAATGCAACTGTTTCTAACTATAGACCCATCATTTCCGGGATACGTTTGATAATTTTGGAAATCTACTACTTACAATACGAATTTATACAATACACGTGTAAAATTTGAATCATTATATACCGTACAATAGACTAGACCTTATGTATGTTGTATTTTATATGGACATTGTGAAAGATTTGTAAAACGGGCATCTTCTTCCGTCCTCAGGATACCATTATACCACTTCTTTTTAACATTAACATCCATCTTTGTTGGGGAACTCCTTCGTCGGTGTATGTACACCTATATATATAAACTTATTCAAACATTTTTCGTCACATATACGATAAAAACAGTCCCTGGTTCAAGTTCAAGAAGTTCGAATAGTTCGTAAAATTTTTGATAAATTTTCAAAATGAAATTTGTTACGGTTTTGCCAGTTATGTTTTGTATAGTGCAAAGTGCTCCAAAGTTGAGGGTGTGTATTTTTCATTTTTTTTTTTTAATTATTTTGAATTTTTGAATAATTTCTTAAGTTCATTTATTTATTTAATTTTTCTATTAATCGATATTAATTAATGCAAATTCAAATTATTCCTTTTAATTAATTAAATTTTAATTAAGAATGAATACAAATGAATAAGTGTCAGAATATCACAAATCTGAAATCCCGAAATTTATTTTCTTAAAAAATACTCGGAATGAAAATAAAGCCATAACTTATCAAAGAAAACTTTCACTTTCTGAATAAATTTATTACTTTTATAGTCTCGACTTGAACACAAGTAGTGCCATTTATCAATAGTTCTTAAATAAATAAGAAAAATATCTTTGTAGTTTGTATTCTATATAAACAAAGCTATTCATTTTCATTAGGTTGCATCATACAATAAACTAACCATTTCGTAAGATTGAAGATAAACAAACGCACTCAACATCCGAAAGAAATGAAACGAACTTGAAAAGCTCAACAATTTTTCATTCGGATGCATTATGCATACAATTTAAAATCACTTATATCTTATGTAATAATTATTGTGGACTTTTTTAGGAATATATTCACTGTCAATGTAAATTATCTCTGGACAGTTTTTGTTCAGTTATTGCCACACATAAAAAATTATTGACACTTATTTACATAATTTATAACATGATTTTATCATGCGTAACTGAATAAAGTTTTACAAACCAGTACAATTTATATGCATGAACCTGTCTTTATAATAGTGAATAGCGATTAGCATCATTATGTCTGTTAAAGATAATGCCAACACATCAAACACCCCCTCAACTACTCACCCTGCCTAGCAATGCAACTAGTATTCGCACAGATATTAGTGACTCATTTAGCTGCGAAGGACGTGACTACGGTTATTATGCAGATGTGGAAAATGATTGCCAATTATTTCATGTATGCTTGCCAATCACATATTCAGATGGGCGCAATCAAACGTTCCGATGGAGCTTTATATGCCCCGAAGACACTGTTTTCAATCAGGTAAGTAATACGTTTTAATTTAATACATTTTTTAAAAGTTTCCTTGTTTTGTTTATAGGAAATTTTTACATGCACACGTTCAGATGAATCGATTGATTGTGCTGAATCACCGAGATATTATGAGTTAAACATGAATTTCGGTAGCAATGAAGATGGTTCACAACAAACTGACATTGAGGATTCTTCTGCCGTACCAGAGGAAGTGCCGCAAGTGCTTGGTAGAAGCCGAAAAGCAAAAGATATGTCCTATGGAAAGAAACATTAATACATATTTTCGTTTAAGTTAAAATTAAGTTTAGTTAATTTCGATTTTTTAATGGAAATTGATTTTATTTGGGGAGGAATTTGCTTCATTGGCTAATTATAGCCACTGTTTTAGCATTTCAGGGAATTTCCGTTAAGAAAACACATTTAGAAGACTTTTTTATTAAGTATTTGTGTTCATATTTCAATAAAATCACATTAACAAATTTTTACGTTTTTTATTTGTCTTTTGGCTTTTAATACAGAAAATAAATGGAACTTTTTAACAAAAACAATACTCCTATGTAAAAATAATCTCCATACATTACATCACAGCTTTTTTGTTAAGTAATTATGGCAGGCACTCCGTTAATTGATTAATTTGTCTTCTTTTTTAAGTAGTTCTAAAATAACAAACGATTAAGATTAAATTTATTTTCCAACTTTGTCAAAACTTACTTCTTTCGCTACGTTCTCTAATGTTTTCGACGTATTTGTTCCTGTAGCTTCCACTAAACTATTCAAAATACCCTGTTTATTTTGCAATAATACATATGGATGATCAAATTCCTCTAAACTACCAGCACTCATAACCAGAATCTTATCGGAATCCATTACCGTATGTAATCGATGTGCAATTGTTAAAACTGTACAATCTGCAAATTTATTGCGAATTGTTTGCTGTATTAAAGCGTCCGTATGTGGATCTACATTGGCCGTGGCTTCATCCAAAACCAAAATTTTATTATTACGGATTAATGCTCGTGCCAAACACACCAACTGTCGTTGACCCACACTGAAATTAGTACCACCTTCAGTTACATTAGAATTCAATCCAGCTGGTAGTTCAGAAATTGCATCCCTTAGTTCGACTTGTTCCAAAGCATTCCACAAAACTTCGTCGGAATATTCCTCAAACGGATCTAAATTTTTTCTCATTGTTCCAGAAAATAGAACAGGCTCTTGAGGAATTATGGAAATCTTATTTCGCACTTGATCTAATGGAATTTTTGTTGAATCAACTTCATCTAACAAAATACTGCCCTCCATATTATATAATTGGAAAAGGGCCGATATTGTCGACGATTTTCCAGCTCCAGTTCGACCAACAATGCCAACTTTCTCTTTGGATTGTACAGTAAAGTTTAAACTTTTCAAAACATACGGATCATTTTCGTTGTATTTAAGTGAAACATTCTGAAATTCGATTTTTCCATTCGCTGGCCAATCTTTAGGCAAATTATCAGCATGTTTCCGTTCTGGCTCACTATCTAATCTTGTATATTCCAATATTCTTTCCACAGAAGTCATTTGATTTTCCAATTCACTCCATTGACGCATTCCCCATTGCAAAGAACCAATTAATGTAATGCATTGTGTCAAAACAAGGCCCATAGAGCCACCATAAAACTCGTCATTGAACACTAATAACGTGAACGTGCAAATTGTGATGAAAGTAATGCAAGTCATGTCAAGCCAGAAGCCGAAACAACGACTTGCAGACAAAAACATGAACCAAGCAGAACTGTGGCGATCTTGTAGGTCATCGAATTCACTTATAAGCAATTTTTCTGCTTTTAAAGCACGTATTGTACTTAAACCATTAATAGATGCTGTCATATGACCATAAATGGGGCTCCGAGCTGCAAATAAAAACTTATTCCTATTTATTGAACCTAAAAAACGTATTATATGCGTACTTATAGATTCGACACGTTTAACACTTCGACTAGTTTCAATGTACAGTTTACGGAACAAGTAGAAAAGAGCACAAAGAAATACTGAAGGTAATAATAACCAAGGATCAACAATGGAAGATAATATTAAAGTACCGGCGAGTAAAAGGAAGATCTAAGAACAGATTAAGTTAAACAAACATTATGTTACTAGAGTATTTTAATTTACCTCGGCAACGTCAATCAAAACATGTGGCAAATATTCATCCATAGTACCTAAATCTTTAGAAAAACGATTTAAAATTCTTCCAGACGGATTGTTATTATAGAAAGTCATTGTGGCTTTAATAATTCTCGAAAAAATAAAATTGTGCAGATTAACTGATGAGTACGTAAGAAACAACATGTAATAACATGATTTAGTTACAGCCAGAATGATTGTACCGAGTGTAATTCCTGAATATATATAAAGTATTTCATCACGTGGTAAAGTTTCGTTGGACGATGTTGAATTTTTTTGAATGCGTTCAGTTAAATCTTGCTCCAAATTTACCCTAAAATAACAGCAAACAGTTAACGAATCTCTTCGAGATTCTACGTTTTTCACTTTACCAGTAAGTTACAAAATATTCGCCAAAATTTGCAACGGCTTGAGTTAAAAAGAACATAAATACGACTAAAGTTATCGCCCATTTTCCTCCACCCGCTTTAAAATAATCCCAATAAATGGACATTTTTATACTGCCAGTAGCTTGCGATTCTTTTGCCAATTCTTGTTCCTCTTCATCATCCTCAGTATCTGATTCCAATTCGGAATTTTGTCTTGATCGTATCTTTTTCTGTGTTTCTTCATTGTCCTCCGTTTGGTATTCTTCTAGTAATTTTGCAAAATCCAAGCCACTGCTTTTTAATTCCCGATAACTGCCCTCCATTTCAACGTTTCCATCGTTCAGTATAATAATTTTGTCAGCACTTTTCAAGTATTGCAATTGATGTGTGACAAGTATGCAAATTTTTCCGTTCAAAAAACCTTTAATGCATTTTTCGTACAAATGTTTACCAACATTCGCATCAACTGCCGATAATGGATCATCCAATAAGTAAATATCGGCGTGTTTGTATACACAACGAGCTAAATTGATGCGTGCCTTCTGGCCACCACTTAACGATTTTCCCTTTTCACCAACTAAAGTCTGATCACCATGCGGGAATAAAGCAAAATCAGATCGTAAAGCACAAACGTCAACCACTTTTTCATAACGTTCTTCTTCAAATTGTTCCCCAAATAAAATATTTTGCCTTACACTGCCGCTGAACAGCCACGGTTCTTGACAAGAAAATGAAATCGTACCAGAAAGGTGCAAATTGCCTTTATAAATTGGTAATTCCTTTAAAACCACGTTCAATAAACTGCTTTTGCCACTTCCAACAGGTCCAATTATAGCTAATAATTGACTCGATCTTAAATTCAAATTGATATTCTTTAAAGTATCTTCGGGACTGTCACCGAACCATTTCGCAGATACGTTTTCCATTACAATAGATGGTTTTACATTAATTTTACTGGGTGTTAATAAAGTGTCACCATTAACTTTTCCATTTGTAATCATTTTCAGGTTTTGTGGTTCGAGTTCTTCAAGTTTTTCTGAATAACTCAGTATTTTATTGAAACGATGCAAAGATATATTCACTTCAGCTATGCTTGCAATACTAATGGAAAATAAAATTGTTATCACTGGCCTTAGTTGATTGTAAATGGCAGTGATTGCAAACACCTTTTCAGCAGTCACATAATTTCCCAATGCAACATATCCAAACAAACTTAAGAAGATTGACGTCCGAGTTACGAATATTTCAAAAGAATACAGAACACCACCCAGTAAGGCGTGCTTTTTAATGTACTTCATTTCTTTTCTAAAAGGAAAATTACCATAAAGTCAAGCAAAAGCTATCTATGCTATCTATAATTACCTTCGAGCAAATGCAATTAATTCAGCGAATGGTTTTTCCCAGCAATACATTTTTATAACTTGAATCCCAGAAAGAATTTCGTTCATTAACCGAACTCGTTCATCTGTTCGTAAAGCAGTCTTTAATCGTAAAACTGATATTCTTTTGCCCAACCAAACTGAAAAACATTTTAAATGGAATAGAACTTAATCATTTCAATAAAAGTTTGTTTTATTTAGCCTTATTTGAATTTTTAACTGACTTAAAAAGAATTTACATTGTTTATAATATGTTAATTAAAATATTCAGTAAAAGAAATCACTTTGTACGAGTTAGATAAATAATACCACAATAAAATTATATTCAAGGCTACGTTATCTCTATGTTTTTTTAAATTGAAATAATATTATATCCATCAATTAAAATAAATACAAATATTTGAATATAATGTATATGTATATAGTAATTGTAATATTGTTATGTCGTACCTTGCAATGGAAGGAATGATAACAAAAATGCCATTCCAAACAATGCAGCTAATCCAATCTCTTTATACAACAAATAAATTCCAACTGCAGTCGATATGGGTGCTATCCAAATGAAATGTGCTATTATGAAGCCTTCGTCAAATTTTCCAGCATCATTTGATAGTATATTGACCATTTGGCCGATAGTTATTTGATTTAATGATATTCTACTCAGTCTTAAAGTTTTTCGATAAAGTAATGAAGAGCAGGCTATTCGCAGTTTCATGGAAACATGTTGAAGACCCATCATACATGGATGGGCCAAAATGGTGTCAAACACTAGTACAAGAGTGAGAATACCAGCGTACATGTAGGCTTCATTTTCCGATATGGTGTTTTTTGTTCTATCAAAATATGACACCAATTTTCCAATACAAAGAGGCACAATTACTCTAAAAAACAATTGAGAAAAACAAATAAAATTCTGATTAAGGCCGAGTAAATAAAATCTATTGTTTTAATATTAAATTTCATCTTTTCAAACAACAGATAGCACATCCTTTTGACTTACATTAATATTAACTCATCTGTTAATTTTATAATACCATATAATAAATATCGTAAACCGATGAATCGCATTAAGGCAAAATGTAAGGCATATTTTTTATGTTTCCTGAACTCTTCCTTCCATATATTTTCCAATTCTTCGCCAATTATACTCGATTTGTGTTCTTTCAACGGCCTAAAGAGATCATCTTCTGTTAGTTTTTCTTTGTACGTTCGCCTAAATATAGGAATCATGTATCTGTTGGGAAAAATCAGTAAAATTTATTCTCATAATTATTTACATAGTTGTATAAAAAAGATAATTTTTTATTTCGCGCCCTTCGATTAAATTTTAAATGCTATGTTCGTGATTACGAAATTAAATTGCAATTTTCTTAATTGTGAATGAAGGTCGTTCTGCAAATCAATTATTTGTTATGTAAAAATAAAGAAACGCGAGTTTGTTGACTTGAAAATATTACAGTCCGTTCACTTATATAAAAATTTCGACGTTCATGCAAAGCGACAATGCAATAATCGATATTTACGGAATATTTTAAAATAAATTAATAAAAATGCATCCATGTCGTGGAAAAATTACTTACAAAAATGTAAGCGTCGAAATTGGGTTTGCATTTTCAGCAGGATTTGGTTTTTTCAGGTGCGATTTTGTCGTTGTATCCATAATAATTCTTTGAAATTACGTAATACGATCACAATGAAATACTTTTTATTCGTACACTATAACGTGTTTAGTAAAATATTGTATAAAAATTTATATTTTTTTATCAGACGTTTACTGGCACTATTCCGTAACACCAAACTATGTAAAAGAAGGCCACCAGCCACCAACTAGCGTTTTATTTGATGCGAGAGCGTGTTTCTACCAGCTGAACTGTCCCTACCTAAAACTCCGAGCATGGTGATTCCGTAAAACTGGGTTCTATTCATGGATTTTGCACTTTGTACCAGTGACGGTTCGTTATTTTAGCACAACCAAGGATTTTTCGTTTTCGTAAAATACTTATCAACGATTAAGCTTCACAACAAAACCAAGGCTTAGTGTGGCGCAAATTTAGTCTGAATTCATTTTTATGTAGAGACAATACCGACCCAAATACACGCCACTGGCATATATAAACAATTTAATCAATAAGCGGACGGTTCTCCTCCTCTAATATAATTGTTGTGATAATGTTACGCAATAATTCTTAAGATTTAATTGCACAAATGGTGCAATATGAAGTCTATGTAAACAATACATTATAATAATATGTTACATTATGCAAATGAAATTAAATGTAATTGATATACATATTTACATTTGCTTCAAAAATATTTGCCAACGTATTAAAATTTATATTTGAATGATTAAATTTTATACAGAATATTGTTGTTATTGTAAAACTGAAAATATAGAACTATGGGTTTTAATTTGAGTCAGATACGTCATATAACCATGAAATACTATTATTTTGTGCAACATTGTTACATAATCTCATCGATTTATAACAATTTTATTAAAGCTTAATCAGAATTTGACTCGACGTTGATTTGAAAATAAATCATTTGGCAGAAATTGACATGTTTAAAAAGGTTCAAGGATGTTATATTATAAATTATACCTATTCAATAAATCCATATAGTATACCCAAGTATTCCGTAATATATTTTCATTATTTTCACATCAAAAAATAACTAACAATATTTTAATTATTCTATTTAAATTTTAAATTACAAAAAGTTGATACACTTATAAAATAAGATGCTTTCAAAAGCTAATTATAATATTGTGCTTAGCATAAGTATTAAAGATCTATATTTTCTTAAAGTTCCGATTCAAAATTTCTATGTACTACATTTATTTCTTAAATTTTCAAAAATTTTGTGGGCTCAACCGGGATTTGAACCCGGGACCTCTCGCACCCAAAGCGAGAATCATACCCCTAGACCATTGAGCCAACTTGATTAATGATTAGTGAAAGTTGTGTGCTTAGCTAAAATTTTAAATTAATAAAAGTATTATGTATTACAAATGCGATTTGATATAGATAACAGGAAATATTTACAAATGCAATAAATTGTTAATATGCGGCTCAGATAACAGCGATATCTTATTTGGTTTAAAAAATTAGATAACAGCATCTATTGCAGATGCAGTGTATAGTAAGTACTGCATAGTACCATATAAGTAATACCTGTAAATCCTAAGGAAAAATTTAAAAAAACAATAAGTGCAGGAACTTAGTTTAACCAATTAATACCTACACTTTTCAAGAAATTTTCATCAATCATTTATCGTCAAAACCTATATAAGTGTCTTCCTGATGGTCAATGTAATAACATTTTATCATAGTGAATTACTCATTTTTAGAGATTTCAACGATGAAGAAAGCAAGAAACTTTTTTTAAATAAATCTCAATAAATTAAAATATAAATTGTATACCTACATAAATATAAAAGTTTGATTTAACAACACAATATAGAGCCATTTCTATACTGCATTTCTTTTCCATCAGTTAAAAAAAAATATCTGTAAAAGATTAACAGAAACTCTTAATGAAAACAAAAATAAAACCTAGAGGAAAACTTTAGGTATGGTTTTATTTAGGTGCAGGTGACGTCCCAATATCTATGAAAATGATTGATTTTCATGATTTTCGGACAATTGTGATGGAAATTATACCGAAAAATCCAAAAATGAAAAATTTTTGTTGATTCAGTTGAGTTTTTTTTGTCGAAAAAAATTTTTTACGTTTTTTGACAAAACAACTATATTCTGTTTAATGGAAATGGACGATGGACCAGATAAATTCAACCATGGGATCAGTTGTCCACTGGAAGTTGTAGTTTGGCCATGCACTATTTGTAATTAAAGTTCAACCAAAAAAATAATTCAAAAATTGAAAAACTTTAAATGGTCAAATGTCCTAAAGTATACCTAATGAACTAAAAAATACCTAAAGTATACCTAATGAATTTTCACTAAATAGGTACATTTTCACAACATTCCTCTATAAAATGCTGAATGACTTGAAAAAAGTTGAATAAAAAATTAAATTCCTGACATTTTGTGAAATAAAATAGTAGGTATTATATGAATACTATTGAAATAGGACTTTAACCGTTTACAGAATCAAATTTGGGCTAGTAGCGCTTTTGAAAAATTTTCATTTTAAATAAATTTTTTAAATTTTTAAAGAGACATAATTTTAATATTTTAATATTGTATGAATCGTATTGAGGCTTTGCTACTAATCATCAATAACTTTTTACTAGAACGTTCTAGCTGCCATAGAAAAAAAGTCGATTTTTTTCACCAAAAGATATAGTAAAACACCTATTATATATGTAGATAGGTACACTACGTATAAAATATTTATTATCTAAATTAAGTATTTTAAAACAATCGCCGGTAATTACACACTCAGATATAAAAAAGCCTATCAAATGGCGGTAAAGGTCAAAATGTTTTATAAAATAATCCATTCCATAAAAATATACAATTAAAACTTTATTAACATCACAAATAATATACAAATTGAAATTATGTACTCATTATGCTTCAGTCTCTTCTCCCTGCTCTAACGCAGCTTGCTGTTCTTCAGGTGTTCTCAAATCAATAGCAAATCGTCTTTTTTGCACGATCTTCTTCTCATGATTATTCATGCCACTGTTTTCAACTTTCTTAATATTATTCGAATAATCATGAAAGGCAGCCGCCAAAGCGAATGTGATTCGTCTTGCATCCTGTTTTGAATCACATAAAAAACTGTAACACATAAACGGTATCCCATCATTTAAATTATCACTTAATACAACAATCATTGTGAAAATTCTCGTATAAACGAAATCTTGCACCCCATACGATATCGTGTCGATTTTGAATTCAGTTGGCGGCGTATCCAGTTTTCTGTCTGTAATGTCTTTGTACGAAATGCCATCTTTCGTAATTTGGAATTTTAAAATTGGCAGAATTTGACCGGGCGGTAATTGTTTGGCACGACTAACCAAATTGTCGACCGGTTTTCGGGTGTGTTTCATGCCCCAAAGACCTTTGGCGGGATGACAACCTAAATTTAAAGCAAATATTGAAATAGATTCCTAGAAAAGCGTTTCACAATTTATCTCATTTTTTTCTTATCAGCAATTTTGCAAATATGTAATTCGTTGGAATCCTTGCTATTTTCTTACCTAAATACTTAACGTGGAATGATAGTGGTAAATCGTTAACAGTGACTGAATCGTTATTATCCCCATTCATATTTTGCACTATTCTTTTTACAACAAACACACAATGTAGAATAAACTTGAATAGCAAAAGTGTTATTTTGCGCTAACGACGTACATACACAATAATTTACACTAAATCCATAGAATTTTATAATAATGATTCAGAATGGTCTGAATGTATATCCGTTTTATGTCATCGTTCACAACAATGAAGTTCCGCTGTTACCTACAATAACTTTTTTTATGGGGGCCCACCTGTCAACCACCTGACTACGAAACATCCCCCACTATATTACAACACGAAAATATTTATTACCTACTGATCATAGTATTATTTTTCGAACTGATAAGTGCGAAATTTATTATCATCTGATATGACTCTTTTCATAAAATGATACAGTGCAAATCAGTTTGATGACAAAAACATAAATTGATTTATTTATAGCTGAACAGGTAAAATGGCTTGATGAGATGTTTTGCTTCAACTCCAATTATTAGTTTCGACATATTTATTCAAAATATGTTTATAATGAGAATTTCATATTTATAAAACCTATTTATGCAAATGTTTACATTACAAAGCATTTTATCAGTTTTATCTATAATGTGGTGATTAGATTTGAGCGAAATATTATTTTTAATAGCTGTTTACTATTGTCGGTAAATGGAAATTAATTCCAGAGGTAAAAAAAATTTTGATACCTACGATGATTATTAAAATGTGAAAATTATAACATTATTTTTCTACTAAAACTTATTGATTTACTAAGTACAATATATGGACTTATATGTATACTCGTAGTTTAGAAATGCAGAAAGAGTTTTGAGCTTTTTTCAAAAATTTTGGGCTCAACCGGGATTTGAACCCGGGACCTCTCGCACCCAAAGCGAGAATCATACCCCTAGACCATTGAGCCACATTGTTTATAATTTTTATCCAATTTGTTGCAAACTTTCTAATTTAATTAAAAGGTAATTTGGATAACTTAATCACTCGTATTTTAAAATAATGAAACAAAGTCCATATTCCAAACATACACACAAATAAACATATTCCAACTAAATTAATTTATTCTACTAAAAATGTATTTTAGGCCTGATTAAAAGCCACCCCAAACATAAAAATTTATTACACCCAAACATAAAAGGATAAAAATAAAAAATATTCTCCTTTGTATACACTATACAGTATAATTATTTAATTATACAAATGTTACAAGATCCTTGTAGATGCTTTTATTGCTTTTTAATGTACTTCATTTCTTTTCTAAAAGAAAAATTACCACAAAGTCAAGCAAAATGAAAATTTTAGTACTCAACGAGTCGACGCTACAATTACCTTCGAGCAAATGCAATTAATTCAGCGAATGGTTTTCTCAGCAGTACATAAGAGTTTTGAGCTTTTTTTCAAAAATTTTGGGCTCAACCGGGATTTGAACCCGGGACCTCTCGCACCCAAAGCGAGAATCATACCCCTAGACCATTGAGCCACATTGTTTATAATTTGTATCCAATTTGTTACAAACTTTCTAATTCAATTAAAAGGTAATTTAGATAACTTACTCACTCGTATTTTAAAATAATAAAACAAAGTCGTGAAATATTCCAACTAAATTAATTTATTCTACCAAAAATGTATTTTTATGCCTGCTGATTAAAAGCCACCCCAGTCAAAAAAATTTATTAGGTACAGCCAAATGTAAAAGGATAAAATTAAAAAATATTCTCCTTTGTATACTATACTGTATTGTATTTAATTAAACAAATGTTACAAGATTTTTGTACATTTCCAATACAATGACAATAATATAAAAACACCTGTTGATATTCAATAAAGTGAAATTAAATATAATTACTGAATAATTAATAATCCATTACATTTAAGCAATGTGGAAAAAAATATAAATACTATCACATTATAATACAATAATAATAATTTTGCATAAAAATAATGTGCCAAATTTTACAGGATTACATAAAAGAGATGCACACTTTTTAAACATCATAATTAAAAGTAATTTAAACACAATAAGATGAATTTCCTATTTCTTTAACTAAGTCTAAATGTTCTCTTCATTAATATTATTATTACAATGCAAATAAAAATTTGTTAATTATCAAATGCATAGGTATGAAAAATACCTATTGCATAAAAATATACTTCATATAATTTTTTTAATTAAAGTTGACACAGTTTATTGTGTGTGGAAGTGAATTTATCACATCTAATTCAAAATAATAATAATATCACATATTATAGAAGTTAATTGTTTCTGTCGTAATTTAAGAAATATAATATGGGAATATAAATATTTTTTAACAATTGTTCTAGTTATTTAATATATTTAATAAATATACATTACATTAAGAATATATTTTGCGTAAACTTTAAGTTTCGAATTTTTCAATAAGATTTTTCACATGTGACTGTTGCGGAACTTGCAAATTCACAAATAAAATGATTTTATTCACATTTTCTTTTTAATCAAATAAAAAACTCGCTTTCAAGAACAAACTGTTATTATTGAGAGTAAAAGTGATGAATTTTGGGCTCATTGTTTATAAATATGTAATTGAAAGTTTGAAAAAATTTTCCCGCCATCAAAAAATAATCATTATGTTTGTGCATTATTTGGTGATTTTAGGCTGATGGGCCGAATCTAATTTTTTTCATAAAAAACTAAAGTGTTAAGGAAAAAATTCACAAAAGAAAAAATATTTTCCCAGCCTTGCATTCATTACAACAATAAATAAATAAAAACCCAAACAAATATTTCACCAGCATCTAAAAAAGATGTTTCACATATTTATGATTTGGGCCACTTTATAATAATTAATTATTAAGACACACTAAGCTAATATTTCACATATTGTTTCGTATTGTATGTAATTATAATAAATAAAAAGCAAGCGACAAATGCGTACAACGACTATATTATTTTCAATTGAATTTTATATGAATCTCAGCATACCAAAGAATAATATATGAGAAAGAAAACCACATCTACATCCATCCATTCCACCCATTTTTCTGAAAGTATGTGAGAATATATAGCACTGAAGAAGAACCCATCTTACTTAATCATTTTTTACATCTATCCAACAATATAAAACGGAGCCAAACTTAATTTCAGAATTCATTAGAATTTTTGCACTCAATAAGAAAATATTCGTTTTGTGGTGAATGTGTGCGGTGAATTTTGTTGTTAAAAATCTGTGATAAAAACGACAATGGGCCCAATCCATTTTGTGTTTGTTACCGTTTTTTGTGGATTTATGATACACTATGTTATCAGTGTAAGTTTAATTATTTGAAATTTAATTTTAATTAAAACAATTTGGAAAACTTTGGTGCAACAATTTTTTATTAAAATTAAATTTCACGATTTTTAACAATGAGTTATTTCCAATTAACAAACAAATTATTAACTTTAAATGCAAGATTAGAGAGTTTGTTGTTATTTTTTCATTGCCTTAATATTCACAACAATTATGAATAAAATTAATTGTGTGCAGTGCGATTAATTGGAATAAATACATATTATTGTACTCAATTAATACCAATAGAATTAATAGAAAGCAATCGAATTTTTCCATTTCCGGAAAGTTTTCGTGAAAAATGTGATAGGAAAGGTTTTTGCTTAAAATAATATGTGTATGTAGGTACATATTATGAAATTTGAGTTTGAGGACATATGAATTACTATTTACTATAATTTATACAAATTTAGACAATTATTATGATTCTTTTCTCATAAACGTTGCAAAATAATTTTTCGAAAAAATAATGCATACGTAAATGTAAACACACAAGCACATATTTTATGTAATATCTATTAAAATAATGAATGAATACACAATAAAATTGTATAAAAATTAAAACTTCTCAGAAACTTATTACGAATTAACATAAATAATAACTAATTAAATATTATTCATTAAAAATATATAACACCCAACGATTATCAAACCCTGACCTGAATTACAACTGTTCAAACATGAAATCAAATTAAAATTAGTATCAATATTGGAGTTCTTGAATTTTTAAAAATAATTTTTAGAATCAAAACTGAAATTTGCATATTCAACCAACCAGAAATCCTTTTTTAGAAAAAAGTTTACCTAATAATTGAATTACTTTCCGAACAATAGTCGGTAATGTTCATTTTATTGGCTTTTCCTGTTAATCAGCAGATGACACCTCAACATTTCCGGTTGTACAATAACAATTTAAAGGAATTTTGCAAATGAGAAGTTGTCTTAATTGTTATTTGTACAGAATCGGAGATACTTTTGTATGAGAAAACGAATTTGTATATTATTAATAGTTATAATGACGAAACAATAAGATCCATTTCCATTTGAATATCAGTTTCCGTTTATTATTCGACTTTTCAGCAACTTGATGGCTATGTACCTGGCCAAGATTATCCAATCTACGCTGAAATACCTCAAGGACTGAGTTTCAGGTGCGATCAACGTCTGCCAGGGTATTACAGCGATCCTGAAGCCCAGTGTCAGGTTACTATGCAACTAACAATACACGAATTTGTTTAAATTTTCGAATATTTTCCAAATGTCGCAGGTTTGGCACTGGTGTCTGCCCAGCGGACAACAATACAGCTTTTTATGTCCGAATGGCACCGTTTTCAACCAGTTTGCAAGAGTTTGCGATTGGTGGTTCAACGTCGATTGTGCTTCAACACCGAATCTTTACAACATCAACGAAGATCTCTACAGGATTCCGAATTACAATCAGCAACAACAACAACAGCAACATTGAATACCTCAGAGTAATGCAGAAAAATAAACAACATTTCGAAATAATAACGTATTGAATATAGTTGTCTCGTTTTGTATTTTGTCGATCATTATTCATTTGCATTCATTCATTGTTCATTCACAGAAATAGGTA
>SSSI01001789.1:21095-84725 GCA_004796505.1 Oryzaephilus surinamensis
AACACCCAACGATTATCAAACCCTGACCTGAATTACAACTGTTCAAACATGAAATCAAATTAAAATTAGTATCAATATTGGAGTTCTTGAATTTTTAAAAATAATTTTTAGAATCAAAACTGAAATTTGCATATTCAACCAACCAGAAATCCTTTTTTAGAAAAAAGTTTACCTAATAATTGAATTACTTTCCGAACAATAGTCGGTAATGTTCATTTTATTGGCTTTTCCTGTTAATCAGTAGATGACACCTCAACATTTCCGGTTGCACAGTAACAATTTAAAGGAATTTTGCAAATGAGAGTCTTAATTGTTATTTGTATAAAATCGGAGATACTTTTGTATGAGAAAATGAATTTGCATATTATTAAATATTAATAGTTATGACGAAACAATAAGATCCATTTGAATATCAGTTTCCGTTTATTATTCGATTTTTCAGCAACTCGATGGCTATGTACCTGGCCAAGATTATCCAATCTACGCTGAAATTCCTCAAGGACTGAGTTTCAGGTGCGATCAACGTCTGCCAGGATATTACAGCGATCCTGAAGCCCAGTGTCAGGTGACTATGCAACTAACAATACACGAATTTTTTTAAATTTTCGAATATCTTCCAATATGATACAAACCCAATTTTGATAGCTCTATAAATAAATTTGTAAAAAATTAAACACTAATATCTAATACAGGTTTGGCACTGGTGTCTGCCCAGCGGACAACAATACAGCTTTTTATGTCCGAATGGCACCGTTTTCAACCAGTTTGCAAGAGTTTGCGATTGGTGGTTTAACGTCGATTGTGCTTCAACGCCGAATCTTTACAACATCAACGAAGATCTCTACAGGATTCCAAATTACAATCAGCAACAACAACAACAGCAACATTGAATACCTCAGAGTAATGCAGAAAAATAAACAACATTTCGAAATAATAACGTATTGAATAGTTGTCTCGTTTTGTATTTTGTCGATCATTATTCATTTGCATTCATTCATTGTTCATTCACAGAAATAGGTAATTTTTTTCATCAATTTCCGATCGTTGTAGATTGGAAGAGATAAAATACATCATATAACATATAATTAGTATAGAAGAGAAAAACAAAGAGGCATCCTGCTATTATGTATATTTTTTTATATAGTATGTATTTCATTTTAAAGTTTCCATTATTTTTAATTCGAATTATGTTTTTATACGAAAATGTAAAATAAATTATTTTAAATCTGTGAATTGGCTTTTATTTACTTTTAGAATGTTCTATTTGCATAAATAATTAGTATGGCTAATAAGTTTTATGTAATTCATTAGGTATTATTAATAAATATGCTTCCTTGTTTGCATTTTGTGCAATATATAGAGTTTAAATAGGAAAATTGAAAAGCGGCACATAAATATTAATTATATGAAGACTGAAAACTTTTTAAAAACTCTTTTCAAAAAAATTCAAATCAAAACAAACTTTAAACAATTTTTGAATTAATTCAAGTCCCAAGCTCTTTTCCAACCAATTTTTTTCCATAATTTTTGTTTTTAATTCAAATAAAATAATAAAAAGACTTCCTTATTGCTTGTTTTTGCAACCACATTTAACTTTTTCGTTATATTTCGTATTATAATTTCGTTAGCCCACTCATAAAGAAATAAAAAAACAGGTTTTCCATTAATTATAACTAATAACATATGATTTTAACAATGGATAAGAAGAATTTACATTTTATATGTAGGCTTGGTAGTTATTTTTAACAAAATAATAAAATTATAATTGAATTGTTTATTTATTTAACGTCTTAAATGATGGATAATAGATTCTTAGAAGTTTTAACAAAACATTATCAACAAAACTGAATGAATTAAATAAAAAAATATTAAATGCAATCAATAAACTTTTATGTCATAATAAAACAATGCATACTAAAATAAAAATAACAGTAATACAAGTGCAAACAATGGTAAATTCTTGTTTATTTTATTTCAGTCAGGTGTATTTCTTCGTATAAGTATAAATCACTTCCTAAATATGAACTTGAACATTTCCAACAACAATCTATAAATTTTCTGTATACAAGGACTGTGAGATACAAATTAATTCACATTCTAATTATAATCAGAAAAAATTTTACAAATTACTTGTAACATTAAATAATAATGTATTAATTTCATGAAAAAAATATAACTGGATCAAAATACGTATATTGTGTATAGAAAAACAACCAAAACTACGCCTATGTCTTGCTTAACACCTTAGAAAGTTGCCAGGTAGACTATCATACCATGAAAACTATGAAGCGGTATAAAATCACTTGCAAAACCCTCACCATCGGCCGCTCCATCCTCAACATTACCAACACTAGAAGCAAGTTTGAAAATCATTTCATTCTTACAACTTTAATTCACTTGGTACGATGCGGTCAGGTGAGAATAAACTTGAGTAAAATTCGGATATTTGGAAGTGACTTTGGCCGCCAGTGCTAAATAAAGTGTTACAAGTGACTTAAGTAATCAAGAATACTAATGAAACACCCTTGCTGTGTCCAAATAGTACTGGATGAAATAAAACGCCATCAAAAATTGTACAGTACTTTGAAATTGTTTAAATACGGTCTTGTTGCAATTTTACCATTTTCAATACGAAAGATATATCGGTGCATAAATAAAAGAATTTTACCACAACTGCAAGAACTAACTGATTGCCAATCATAGGAACGGCGCGTACGAATCGAATATTTCGCGAATTTGGATACATTTTCCTTATTTACGTGAAATTTTTATTTGTGACAGCTGTTTTATGTTTTGTGGCATATTTGTATATGGTATACATAAATAAGGAAACGATTTGAGAAATCTAACTATATATTATATACATTTATATAGAAAATTAAATTGTAATATATAGTGTAATTATATTGTTGGTGAAATTACAAAACAAATCATTCAAGTTCATTCTAAGTGAAATGTTTTAAATTATATTTACAATTTTATTGGAAAACCATTGGTGTACCAGTTAAGAGTGCAAGGTAAGAAGAGATTTCAACAAAATTATCTATGCATGTGTGTGTTTCCTCATTTCATTAATTAGTATGTAGTGTATATACTTAGCGTGTGTGTTTGATTTAAATAGAATAGAAAATTTTATGATCTTACAAAATTTATTTTATGTTTACCTATACTTTTTATTATTCTTAACCAGTTTATTTTTGGTAGCAAATTTTGCAATCAATAGATATTTTTTATTTTGTGTTGATGAAATTCAATGAAAATTTAAAATGGGAACCTTTAACCCGGTTTTACATAATAATAATATAGTTGCAAAGTGCAGTTTCTCCTTTTATAGAAAAATGATACATTTTTAGGAAAACAAATAAATGCATTCCAACTTTTGTTATACGATTTATTGATCATTAAATTATTCAATAAAACTATAAAAAAATTTCTGTAATTATTATTAGACGTGATAAATCATTATTAGTAATGATTAATGTAAAAATGATTACTTAACAAGAAATTGTAAAAATTTACGTTCATATTAACGAAAAATATTATATAACAACAATATATTTATATAAACCTTGCTAATAATTAAATTTTTTAACAACCAAAGTTCCTAATTACAAATTGTTCTTAACAATAACTAATTCCCATAATAATTTGTAATACAAAACGTTATTAACAATAGAATAATTACAATTGTTACCTATAAAGCCAATAGACACTAATTTCATTAATTTCACTAATAAATATAATTTGAAATACTTAAAATGCATCCTTGAAATTCGGCGTTTTGAAAAGAATTGGAATTTTTTTCAGTACAATGACACCCTCTTCTTTCCACCTGTAATTCCATTCGTCTAACAATGTTTTCAACAAAAAAAAAAGACTTGTACATTAACATTGCACCTGTAATGCATTGAAAGGTAAACCGCAAGCCTGATGCATTCAGAATTGATATAAAATCGAAAAGGTGTGGCTTTAAATATACTATCATAAATTTTGTATATGTGTCTGTGTTGTTAAAATGCAAAAATACGAAACAACTATACGCTGGGCAGACAATCTGAAGGTGATCGGCTTTTATATGACAAAGTAAATATCAAATCGATACTGTATATTTATAAAGCTACGCCCTTTTTGTTATAATTACAATTTTTTTAAAAGTATTCAAGCTGTAAATTAATAGGAAGCAAATAAATGGCATTTTCATTATTGTGCATTTCACCTTTCCAACGTTATTTGCTCTTTCATATACACCTTCAGGATGATTATAACAATGTCAAGTTTTTTTCTATAATTATTTTACTATTTTAAATACGTAATTGAATATGTAGTTAAATATCGTGTTAAAAAGTGACTTTTTCATGGTCGAACATTAGGAAAAGTATAAAAGTGTCAATCATGTAACTGTTTAAAATTTTTTTACCATTTCAATTAAAAATCGATGGAAAATGATAAATAAAGTGAAAAGATCGATAAGCCATCACTTAAATATATATTTCTAATAGAAAATGTTTATAATATTCCATTATTATAACTAATAATTTGAAATGAAAAGAAAATTTTCAAATAAGAAAGTGTTTCAAGTGTTTGTAGACAATATTTGGTATTTTTTTAAATCAAAAGCATAACACGCACACAAATTTGAACATTTGTAATTACACTATTATAATGTCTAGATATTGCATTATAAAATTATAAATGTAATACAGTTTACTTTATAACGCGCATTTTTTCGTGCCATTGTAATTTTTTTTAACAAGGTTACAACTTTCAAATCCCCACATATACATATATATACATATATACCTACATACATATATATCTTATGTATCTGTAATTCTGTATTGATGTTTTATGGCGTTATTTATCGATATATCGATTTATTGCACAGCAAAATCTTGTAAACCCTGCTTTAGATTATAGAACACCAATTATGAATAATGACAGTTCAATTTCGTTCAACTGAGAAATCCAATGCTAGAATCTTTTATTGTGTACATCAGTGATAGAAATCAAGTTTTTATTTTTTTTTGATGAAAAAAACATAGCTGTTAATCTTCCCAGCATTTCACTGCATCTGTATTACAATTAATCAATACAAAAACTTCCTTAAAAACGAATTTTTCCCTCATTTTAGACAATACAAAACTGGCAATCACTTTTTCAGTGTTATTCTTTCACTTTGTATATATTATGACAGAATATTATTGCAAATTGGAGAGTATAAATGCCGCATTTAAAACCAATAAATATATATGGTATTACTTTCACATACACACGTATAATATTATTGTAAATATTTCTATTTAGAATAAAAAAGGCCACCATTTGTTGTGAAACTGTTACAATTTTATATAATTGTTGAATACATAAACTATATGATGTAGAAAACTTAATAACAATATGAATATTATCAAGGAAGTTCAAAACACAAGTTCAATGTACTTGTTTACAACAATTTTGTCACTAATTCCATTAATTTTGTAAATAAGGTAAATCAATAAAATTGACAGCTTACGTAAATTTGCAAAATTATACACAGTTTATTATTTTTCATATAATTATAAAGTTGCATTTATATGTTACGAGTTTCTATTATAATTTAAGGAAGGAAATTTTGTGTTACATTTACATCATTAAAGAGAATCAGGATATAATTCTTACCATATTGTATTTTTCATCTCTTTCATAATTTGTTTTACATAAAAATGTTACGTTTTGTTGAATTTCTGCTCAACTTACCCCAAATTATCCCATAAAATCGTTATATAAACATTTATTGTGTTACCAATTTGATTTGCAATAAGGCATCTGTTAATTTTCGCTTGAAATGCACTTTCTCAAATTTAATATCTTTTGTTAATAAACAAATTCGAAAGAGATATTTCTATTTAAACCTATTTTCATATAAAAGGACATTTTTTTACGAAAACAAGCACGTATGCAAATGAAGAACTAGATAATTGACCTTTTCCTTACAAAATCAATTTCAAGCCTAAATTTACATATAATAAATCACATTTCGTCACAATAATATAAATATGAAACGGTGCGATTTTTGGCGGGAAAGATCAAAAGTGTGATGGGATTGACAGGAAAATGTGCATATAATTTTAAATGTAGGAATAATGTATACATTTCATATTAGACTGATTAGACTTGAGGAAAAGTAAAAGTTGTTTATATAGGTGTAATATTACTTCATTGCCACCATCTAAACGTACATATACATATATATAATAGGTATTTCAATGCACAAATTAGACTAATAGCGTACAGTGTACATAATAAATTATTATGTATGCAAAAACATATTAACAAAAAACCTAAAACGTGATTTAATTCACTCTTATGTAACATTTATCCACCATATATTTTATTAAATTAAGACAACAAAAACTTTCAAATTTTTATTCTAATTAATTTGTTTGGAAATTCTTTGTATCGGTATACAGAATTTTTTTTAGAAAAACAATCACATTATTACCGTTTTTAAATTTTGCAAGAAAACATATTATGAATAATGGAAAAACTGATTTATGTTGACAATAAAATTGCATTTTTATTTATTGCATACTTTCACAATTTAACGATAAGAATATGTAAACAAATGACTATTTGTTGCAAAATTGAGATAATTATGTATAACAACTGAGAGTATTTGGTTACAATTTTATCAAAAATTATCTTGTCCAACTTGTTTCACGGATTATTATAATTAAATCATTTTCCTGTTCATAAATTTATCTAGTTAATAATGCTAATTTGTTATATTTTAAATGTGGAGGACGTCCACTTAAATATGATTTTTTCCTAAAAGTTGTGAATTATTGATTGGCTAAGGTTAACCACATATTTTTCAAATTTAACCATATAATCTATCAAAAATTATACAATCGAATATAATATTTGCTTATATGATATATTATAATGTGATTATATCATATTACACGTTTCATAGATCACGATTTTTCCCATATTAAATAATAAAACATTAAAAGTGTACATTTATCGAGTTAAAAACCAATAACGCAAAATTGTAATGAAAATGTCAATTTAAGTAAAAAAAGTTTTAAACAAGACGTATGCACAGTCCTTGGATTTTATATATTAGAATGCATTTTAACAGGTATATAATATTGAAAAGAAGTGATAAAAATATTTAACATTTGTAATAACACGTAATATAAAAAATATCATAAATAATGTAAAAGTGAACGCAACTGATTTATATATTTTTCATTAAGAAGCTATCCAAAGTTGTGTAAAAAGCTCGTAAAAATTAAGAAATTAATAAACTATATATTTAAATTTAATATCTGTGGAAAATTGAGCTGTGAAGGTATGATATCATAAATTTTCAGTTGCGAAAATATAATTTCTAAAGAAATTAGTGTAAAATTTACGCATCGTATCGCCAAGCGAGAGAAAGAAATTATTTAAATATTTAACTTTTACTTTTTTTGTACAAAAGTTGTATAAAATTATGAAAATGTTATAAATTTGTTATGCTAATATGCGATAGAAAAAAAAACTCTGAAGTTGTTCCTAATTTTTTCAACATTCTTGATAAAACCTTTTGCAACACATAAACAATTACCAACTAAAGAAAAGTTATAGATTTTATCTAAGAAAATTATAAACAAACAACGGACATTACAAAATATTTTATAATCGTATAATTATTTCTTCATTTTATTGTTACAGGAGGATGAAAAGGCCGCCTGGACTCTGGATTCTTTTGTCAGCAGGTATATATTTATGTTTTCCATTCAAATTTTGTCTAAAAACCGCAAGGACATCATTTCAACGAAAGGAATCGACAAAATATGGTTGAAAAAACACATATTGCAAAACTTCGTACATTGTTCACTTAGTTTATTAATACATTTCTAATTATTTACCAATAAATATATCTATTTCCAATAAATTATCCAACCTTCACCCACATTTTAACTTGTTTATTGCAGATGTTTTAATAAAAATTACACACAACATTATTTTTAAAATTGCATATTTTAATTAGCTTTCCATTATTGGTTTCGAAATACATATTTATATATTTTATAAAATTTTTTAAAGGTGTCCTTTGGTTATGCGTGCAGAATGTTTACAGTATTAGGGCGACTGCTTTAATATTTGGTAAATCGCCAAATACGAGTACGTCCACCACTGAGGCTGCCGAAGAGGCCGACGAAGAGGTAATTATAGCAATTCAAACGTAAACGAACGTTTTATGCATGAGAAAACCCAACTTTATTGTATTTTTTACGTTTTCTATAAAAAAACAAACTTGACAAGAAATGCATTTATAAAAAGATTCATAATCATCATCATCAGAAGAGAAAAAGTAGTACATTTTCTCTTTTATTAGTTATGATATAATGAATCTGTGATATATTGCTATGCGATATTATTATTTTGTCTCATATTGTAAAAAAATAAGCAAAAATTACTGGGTTGTATTATTTAGACACGCAAAACAAACAAGTACTTAATTGTTTCATTTCATTACAATTACTTTCTTAAATGGATGAATTTTCAATTGGTGTGTTAATTTGAATTTAATTGTCTTGACATTTTGTTATATGTATAAGTTGGAATTGTCAACACGTTGAGGAATTAATCGCGTGCCGATTATCAAATAATGCTTGCATTATTATACAATCTTAAAGGCTTTTTTGTTGCAAAAAGAATTGTTATTGGTTTTTTCTTGGTTAATTAAAGAGACAATAAAAATCTGTTGGAAACTTTCTAAGCATTGGCAAAGGTTAAAAATTAATTTTGTCAAAAAAAATCATTTTCATTTAAAAAATATGCTTTGCTAAAGAAAACTTGTTAGTTTTTTGTACATTCTTTATTAACCACCTGCTACAGACATTCGTCATATTAGCAGCAATTATAAACTTTATACATATGTAATTAATAACACTTTTTATTGTCTGTAATTGTATTTGTAAGTAAAAATGCAAGAAAAAAAGTAATAGAAAGTATATTATATAGACCGTAACGAAATTCTTTACTAATGGATTATTAATACACCTTACTTGAATACTTCCATTATTTTAACAAACGTATTTAACAAAAATTAAATGCTATTGATTTAAATTTTACGTGATAAGTTAGAAAATGAAACGAATGAATAATAAACGCGGTTTCTATTTTTTGTAAAAATTTTCAGACTGCAACAAATACAGAAGCTAGTGTCGAAAGTTCAAATGTGACAAAACCAACATTGACGGGAATCCCCCAAATCGACTACGTGTGGGACCCGAATCTACCAAAAGAACTGAATGGCTACAACCTGTCCGACTACCCCTTCTACGAAAGGGTGCCAGAAGACATTGACTTTAAATGCGATGGACTGCATGATGGATTTTACGCGAGCGTACCACACAAATGTCAGGTAAAATGAAATTTTAAATCTGGATTTGTTGTTGAGCGGATTTAGAAAAAATGAATAAATATAATGTAACCTTGCATGAATAGTATTGTTCGATTATAATTCACTTTCACTTGGTTTTTAGTGAAATTGGTCTGGTCAGTCAACGAGATACTTACTGTATACAACACCAGAAAAGTAAAATATAAACAACAAAACTTGTTTTCCATAAAAATTATATTTAAAATAAAAATTTATACAATCTCATATACATAATAACGGACAGCAAAAGTCAACGAATCCATATTTATTATTTTATGCTTTCCACTTTTGCACTTCATTACATATTCAATAATCTGTTTGAATGTTTCCTCTTTATATGTTTATTGAAATTTTAACCGTTAACATAAATATCTACCATATACGAATAAATTTAAAAGCGCTTTTAAAATTTACACTTAAAAAACATTGTTTACTAACATGTTGATGGTGTGCCCTCAAGACAAACAATATTGTTTTATATAATCATTGGAAAATAAACATTAAAAAAATATTTCGTAATCATTATAATTGTCAAAGTTCATGGAAAACTTTTTATGTATGTGGCTTGTTAATTTAGATATCTCATTTTAGCAAAAACTTCTTCATTTCAATATGGTATAAGAGTTGAAATTAATTCCAAGGCTGTCACCATTTACTAGTTTTTCAAGTATACTTTCCACTTATGTAATTAAAATATATATATATTTTTATGCAGGTTTATCACCACTGCCTTTTTGGAACTAGATACGATTTCCTCTGTGCCAATTATACAGCATTCGATCAAAAGACCTTCATTTGCCATTTTGTGTCTGAAGTTGATTGCGTAAATTCGAAGAAATTTTGGCACAGGTACAAAAAATTCAAAAGAATCAAAGTTCATACGTCAATAATTTATTGTCATTGCAGAAATGACGCCTTGTATAAAGCCGCCACGACTTCAACTGTTCGCCCACTCGTCATTTACACCACTCCTGCGGAAGGATTGGCCGCAACACCGCTTCCAGCAGTTGCAGGTGCTCGCCGACCGCCGGCAGCTGGTGGTGGACGCAGAAGACCCTATCGCAGAAGACGGCCACAGTACGAGTACTACGACGACGAATACTACGACGATTACTATGAAGAACGGCCAAGAAGTCGAAGGAAGAGACCAAGACCCAGACCGAGGCCGATTTACGATGATGAGTACGATGAGGAGTACGAAGAAGATAGATACGAAAGAAGGAACTCAAGAAGACCGTCATATCGGCGAAGAACGAAAGATAGAAGGAAGCATGAATATGAGGACGAAGAAGTCGATGATCGATTTGAAGATGAAGACTTTAAAACAAATCGAAGAAACAATGATGATAGGAAAAAGTCCAGTCATGATAGAGACGATCCAAAACCGGAGAAACGAAGACCAGCAAGCGAGGAGCATGACAGAAAACCGTATTCAAGTCGTAAGGGATCCAGACGGCCAGTTTTAGACGAATATGAAGATGAAACTGTGGAAGATAGTCGATCGCATGAGCGCCATAGAAAAAAAGAAGACCGTAAACCGGCATCAAAACCAACTGATGATACCAGAGCCATTATTAAACCAGTCAGTGGTACGATTTATGATCGGCCGAGACTTGCACCGCGAATAAAATTGCCAGTTCCAAAAAATGAAGCAGACAAATATGCGTACAAGCCACTTGTAACGCAAGCACCAACTGCAATTGCAGACGATGAAGAATATTATGATGATTATGAAGATGAACCAGTTACTAAACATTCAAAAAACATACGAAAACCAACTGAGTCGCCGAAAAGTCGAGAGGATGAAGAGAAAGAGACAAGAAAACAAGTACCAGCAGCTTCCAGGCCAAGATATTCTGCGAAGAAACCGAAAGAAGAAGAACGGCCACGGCCGTCGTTTAGCGAACGTCCTAAATATGGAAGAGGCAGTACAACAACAAGGAAAAGCAAGCCCGTAATTGAAGAATATGAAGATGATTATGTTGAGGAAGAGACGAAGAATAAAAATCGTCATAAAAGTGAGGCAGAAGAACCAAGAAGCAGGGAAAAATGGCGACCAGTTGGTAAACCAGAAACAAGCTCTACATCAACAACTACAACCACTACAACGTCAACTACGACAACAACAACCACTCCACCACCAACAAAAACAACCACCACGACAACAGCGGCTCCAGTCCCTTATCGAGAAAAACCAGATCCGATAGTTCGTATTGTCAAACGTCCGTTTTTGCCAAGCAGAGGCGGTAATCCGTATTCAGCAAGAGGTTTACAACCAGTTGGCGCCAAAGCTGCTGACAAGAAGCACGAGCAATCCACCGAAGAAGCTGAACCGCCACTGTCCGAAGAAATGGAAACTAAGGAAGGTCGTAAACAATATGTCAATGTGCACAAAACTACCACAGAACAAAAACGAGCTGATGAAGATTACGAAGAACCGTCCACTGAACGCCCGTTTAAACCGTCACCAGTTTTACTGAAGTTTCCAGTTCGTCAAAAATTCGTAGCAGCTGCAGCGGCCCAAGAAAATTATACACCAACAGGACAAAGTGAAATTCGCACCAATTATAAGTCGAAAGATTATAGTGGGCCCAGAACGACACAGAAACCGAAATTACCAGACAAAGATCCACTTGATTTGAACGAATATGATGTGACATTAAATGATGCGTTAAATCCAACGTTACCAAATTTACCAGTTCGAGGATTTCCAACAGGTTTCAGTGCAGCACATGATTACACTTACAGTAACTTTCAAAGGCCTCGATACGTAATTGATCCAGTTTTAAGTCAAGCTAGTACCGATTATGTTTATCAAGCAAAACCACCAGCAAGGCAACGATATGATGCTGGTACGCAAAATAATGTATACAGAGTTAGAGCAACAGCACCACAACAGACACAAGCATACTATTCAAGTTTTTAAGTAATCAATTCAAAAAGAAAAAACAATACTCAAAGCCATAAATAAATATATATTTAGGTATAATTTTATAAATATTTAATTTTATATAGATAATAAATTAATTCGTGAATGGTTGTGTAAAATTAATATTAAATATGTAAAATAAAGGATAATTTTAAATTACATACTTGCTTAAACTTATTGAATTTTCTTCTATTTCTGTGCTAAAAAAAATGTTAATACATAATTTGTTTACTTTATGTCTAAAGTTCTCAAAACTGAAAAATAAGCATAATCCGATCTGGCAATCTAAAATACAATACATTTGACATTATTGAAGAATATTATTCAATTTTTATCGTTTTACTGTTAAAAAATTGTTTAAAGTTATCGAAGCAACACCTCCTACAAGAAATACAAAAGGAAATTGCACTCTCACCAAAAATATTTTCAGATTCTCTTTAAATGCTTTTGAACGTCGAAGCCAGTTAAGTTTACAAGCTGCATAAAATATCTGTTCGCTCTGGAATGAATCATTTTACAAAATAAGTAAATGCTAATGCCATTATAATACTTTAACTGAAACCGAAGTACCATACCAGCACCAGACTAAGAGTTGACTTAAAGCAATTATTTGATACGAAAAGTATACGAAAAATTCTGGAGAATCGACAGAAAGCTTGAATAGAGAAAATTAAAATTGAAAAACTGAATTTGACTGTAAAATACCAGAAGTAGTTGAAGTACCGATGAGCATATTACTACAACATGTGAACCAAAAAATATTAAAATATTCACCATATTCGCAGAGTTTACATTATTTTTTATTCTAAACATCATTACGAACACTTAAATATTTTTAAACATAATCAGTCACAAATATGACCTTACTTGACTAATAATTGATGGGTCAGAATACATCGTTTAAAGGTCTCATTAAAACACTTTTCAATAAAATGCTTATTATTTAATTTGTCCATTTTTGCAGCTATTTCTCTAACATCTTCTTCCAAATGTTCTAAATCGTAGCGAATCATATCGCATATTGCTCCTACAAATATAACACCATCCAAAAAGATCAAATCTAAAGTAGACACTAAAGTGGCCGTATACATAATTGTGAATGACAGAAAGGCACAAGTAAAATAGTAAATAGACGGTGTTTTATAATTGTATGGTATCCATATTATAAATGGTAATACATATTCTTCTTCAGATTGACTAGCAGTCAAAAATATATTTACTATAGTAAAAATCATGATTCCTATAAAACATCCACACAAAACATGCATCTTTGATAAAGCCTCTTTTAATACATTGTAATGGTATTTATTTCGCGGTTGAAATAATTCACTCTTCATCAATTCTCGCATTTCCTTGAATTTTTTTCCATTCCTTTGCAGACTAAGCAGTCTTAAAGCAATGAAGATTTGCTGAGAACTCAATGTCAAAATCTTTGTTAAATGGTATACAGAATTCATGTTCTCGTATATTATTTTAGATTGTAGAAAAGCGGCAGGAATATTCAAAGATGCGATTATAAACGTGAATAAGTATCCCAAATACTTGCTTGGCTGCTTAGGCCATGCTTCTTGTATGTTTAATGTATATAAATGTGACCAAAACATATCTTCAATTCGAATTCGACTTGAATCTTTTGAAGGATTCAGAACTTTTGAATGTTTTAAGATAAAGTGACGCACTTTCGCGAACATTTTATCAGAAATTGTACAGTTGAAGAGCTTCAGGATCTATTTATAAAATTGTCGATTAGTAAAATTTTAATGTGCATTCGAATTACTGAAAACAGATGTTTAAAATCCCAGAAAATTTAAATTTTGGTTCTTTAAATAATTATTATGCACATGTTTTTTTTTATATTTTTAAAATTCATGTGAATTTAATCAGAAGTTAAATTGGCTAAGAAAGTGATATTTACCTAATGTACGTGATATTTATTATTTAGGTAATGAAATTATAGTGGAAATATAGGTAACTTACAACACGAATTTAAAACGTGATAAATGATAATGATAATGGATTATAAATATTAATGTTAATTACAATTGGAATAAAATATGTAAACAAATTGGTTCCGATAAATTTACATTTTTCTTTTTTTTGTATAATTTGACGTGTTTATTTTATTCTGTTTAAATTTATGACCGGTGTTTATAACTCCACTGAAATTTCAGAAAAATATAAGCGCGAATAATTTAAATTTAATGTTCTACATTAACAATAGATGACACCGTAATGTAATATGTTATCAGTGTCATTGTCAACGTCAAATTAAACTGGCTAATGTCAAAACAATATTGTTTTCTTCCATATAAAAATAATAAATCTTAATAAATAATCGGATATTCGTATAATAATTGGATTTGTTCAAAATAAAAATTGTATTTAAATCATTTGTTGTGGTGAATAACCTAGTAAAGGTAAAACTACAAAGTTTAACAGATTTTTTAGCCATAATGTGTCATTGTTTATAGGGACACGTATTATATGATAAGAAAATTATATATTTAACTAATTATAATGTATTATCGTATAATTTTACACAATCAACTAACGTGAAAAATAATGCAACTGAAACTATATCATAAAGTTTATTTATTATTATTGTGTTGTAATATAATATTGGGCAATGTCCACGGACCACCAGAAACCAGTAGAAAAACGAAAAATGATAAAAACGATGAAACAATTAATAAAGAGAAAGAATTCGTAGCATCTATTGAAGATGTTGACGACGTTTCACCTATAGAAATCGTACCTAGTCCAGATTTAACTAAGGAAAGAAAACCAAATAAAGGTAATTTCTTCTAGAATTATGTCTTTTTATTCTACAATATGGCTTTAGATTCTGTAGAAATATTTATGGATCCAGTCAAAGTTATACATTCAATGGTGCAAGAATTGAACGCCTTACAAAGTTTAACGGAAGACAACTTGGGAGATGTTGAAGAAGTGCCACCATTACCGGAAAGTGTGACCAATCCAAAGCCTTTAACAACTGAAGAACTGGAAGCGAAAGAGTTGTACGAAACGGCAGCTACTATTTTAAATAAAACACGTCCAGATAAAAATGCCGCTTATCACATACTCATTGAAGCTGCCCAAAAAGGCAATTTGGACGCTAAAGCGTTAGTTGCGTGGGCGAAACTCTTCGGAAATCCTTTGGTGCAAGATTTACATGGAGCAAAAGAAATTTTTACTGAATTGGCAGAAGTTGGAAATGCTGACGGTCATATGGGCATGGGTAAATTGGAGTTAATTTTCTGGAAACTTCTTTAATAATTTTATATTTAGGATTCCTGTACGCCTCCGGCCTTGCGATGAACGTTAGCCAAGCAAAAGCTTTGTTACATTACACCTTCGGCGCTTTAGGAGGAAGTACATGGGCTCAAATGGCTCTTGGATATCGTTATTGGTCTGGAGTCACTGTTACACCCAGTTGTGAACGTGCTTTGGACTTTTATCGGCAAGTCGCCGACAAAGTGAGTCAGGGAGTATCGTTTGGTGGCGGTGCAGCTATCCAACGAATTCGTTTACTTGATGAATTGGAAAATGGCTACTCTTCTGGAATTTTAGACAATGATTTAATCGAATATTATCAATTGCTGGCTGAAAAAGGCGACATACAAGCACAAGTAAATAGACGAACGATATTTCCATTCTATTAATAATAAAATTTCATTCATTATTAGGTCGGTTTAGGCCAGTTGCATTATCAAGGCGGTCGTGGAGTTGATTTGGACTACCAAAAGGCTATGCACTATTTTACGCAAGCTGCAAACGCTGGAAATGCTGTTGCAATGGCGTATTTAGGAAAAGTACTTATATGTTTTTACAATTTGCGATAAATAGTAAATATTATTGTTTGTTTTTCTGTAGATTTATTTGGATGGTAGCGATGAAGTGAAAGCTGATAACGATACTGCGTTTAAATACTTTAAAAAAGCTTCAGATTTAAACAATCCTGTCGGTTTAAGTGGCTTAGGTTTGATGTATTTGTATGGCCGTGGCGTGGAAAAAGATTATGCCAAAGCGCAAAAATATTTTATGGCAGCTGCTGACCAGGGATGGGTTGATGGACAATTGCAGTTGGGAAATATGTACTTTAGTAAGTTTCCAAATTTATAAGTAAGTATTTAATACCTAGATGTAAACATTTGCAGGTGGTTTGGGAGTTAAAAAAGATTACAAAATAGCAAACAAATATTTTTCACTAGCTTCCCAATCCGGGCACGTATTAGCTTATTACAATTTAGGACAAATGCATGCCCAAGGTACCGGAATGTTGCGTTCCTGTACAACGGCCGTGGAATTGTTTAAAAATGTTGCGGAAAGAGGACGATGGGGTGAAATTTTGATGCAGGCCCATAACGATTACCGTGACGGCAACTATGACCAATCATTCGTCCAATATGCCCTTTTATCCGAACTGGGTTATGAGGTGGCACAAAGTAATGCCGCCTTCTTATTAGATCGTGGAGAAATTCCAATGCTTAACAATCAGGAGGCGCTGGTAAGGGCTTTATTGTATTGGGGCCGTGCAGCAGCACAAGGATATTCGGCTGCACAAGTGAAACTCGGCGATTACCATTATTACGGACTTGGAACGCCCGTGGACTATGAAACAGCGGCCACTCATTATCGTGTGGCATCTGAACAACAACACAACGCCCAGGCAATGTTCAATTTGGGTTATATGCATGAACAGGGCTTGGGAATGGCCAGAGATATGCATCTGGCGAAACGGCTGTACGATTTAGCTGCGGAAACCAGCAACGATGCTAAGGTGCCAGTAGCTTTAGCATTATTTAAATTAAATTTAATATTTGGTATTGAAAGTTTACAAGAGGTAAGCAAGCACACATAAATATTAAATTATTGTGTTAAAAAAGGTGTGATTTAAATAAAAAAATTTGTTAAACAGTATTTATTACAGAGTCCTATTTCGGGTTTATTAAATTTCAATGAAACATTTGGTTCGAATTGGGATTTGTATTTAATATCAACGTTAATTGCTATTTTAGCTGGAATTGTTTATTTTCGAAGACCACAAGCACCACCACAACAACCACAACTTTAGAATAATTCATTTTGTGTATAAATTTTTCCACCGTATTTATTTATAATATGAAATACATTTATAAATTTTAAGTGAAACAAGTACTTGTGATGTGCAATACAGTTATTTTGACTGTATTTTTTAAAATGTATTAAAAATAAGAACTGTTATTTGTAAGGTTTAGTTTTTTTGTTAATAAAATACATTTCCTAGTAAAAATAAATGGGCTTATTATTTCTTGATGGAATGATAAAAATAATCAATACACACATTTTAAGGCTTATCATTTTATTTTTGTTTTCTATATATTAGCATTGCATAAAATAAATAAAAAAAATTTCACAATGTATATATATACTTAATTTTCTTAAATATAAAATTGACTTAAGTTTTTAAATATAAATTATTGCAATATATATAAATAGATATCTAAATTTTATAAGAGCCGAAGAGATTTACATTGACATTTTTTTCAAGCAAATGTTTTCCAAAAACAAAAAACATTAAAGGAATTTTTTCAACGCTTCTGTAAGCATTACATATTCAAATTTTTGTAAAAAAAATCGAATAAATCTCTTCTTCTACAAAACAGCATAATTTCTTTTTAATCTATACAAAAAAAAAAGATATAAAGAAATAGAAATCGTACGAAACTCCCTTTTTCGTACAAAAAAAATGAAAAACGTATCGAGAATAGAAAAAGGAAGTTTTAAATGGGTTTTTCATTGTCCCAGACATTACAAAAATATATATCAATTATAAAACGTTATCACTTACAAACTACAAGTATAAAAAAATTGTATGGAGGGAATATTTTTGCCTATTTTTATATATTTCATGTGAAAAATTCGTTCATAATAATCATCAAATTACATTTCTCAGTAAAAATATTTTCATTTCTTTTCTTATTTATGAAAAAGGCATTTCTTGGTAGCAAAATAAACTGTATTTGTTAGCAATTAGCAAAAAATATAGATTGAGCATAAACATTTATAAGAAATAATGGTGTTGGTATTAAATTTTCTCTTTTGGTCCATGTTTAGTAGGTAATCTGGTTGTACATTTATAACAATAAAAAATATAATATAAACGACTATTTCATTGCAATTAATTAAAAAATAAATAAGAAATGTAATAATAATTCTATGTATATTAAACACTATTTTTAGATGACACAATAATAATTACTTATGAAAGAACAAAATATTTGGCTTCAAAAATTAAATTACTAAACACGGTATAAAAACTATTGCAAATAATACACAAATATTTTTACGATTTATAATACCTAAGTATCCAAAATAACGATTCAAAAAAAAAATAATAACGCAACAACTTCTATTTAAATATGGCTTTTTCTCACGAATTTAATAATTTTGTAGCATTTAATCTTACAATTTTAAAAAAAATATTGCTCTTGTTTTATTTTCAACACACAAACAGACACACTCACTGTGTACGCCGCGCGTTGCGCTACAAGAAAAACCACCACTCTTATAAACTAACCAATTTCGGTGGTCCACAAGCATCTGGTGAACTTAAATCAGCAATACTAACTGGTATATTTCGCTGTTGTGTACTGCATGTGGCTACTGGCGTTAAACCAGTACCACCTAACATAAGAGATTCATAATTGAACATCATACCATTTGATGGTGTGGTAACTTGAAGGCCAGCTATTTCCGATGCTGTTTGTTTTAAATGTGGTGCCGTTGCGCCAACATTTAACGAATTCGGTCTTAATGGTTTTGTTATGGCCACCGTTGAACTGAGCATTATTTTCTTATTTGGTGATGATGGCAACAGGAACATACTGTCATCGTACATTGGTTCCATTGATTCGATATATTCTGTTTTAACACGATCTTCACCACCGCCGCCACCACCATTGCAACGCTGCTGGTGGTGCTGTTGCTGCTGCTGCTGCTGGTGTTGTTGTTGATGTTGTTGATGATTAAATATCGTATTTGTTGTGTTATTTTGTTCATTATTCACAAATGGCTTTACATCTGGTGGACTACCAGTTTGTACACGGCAATTAGACGATGAACGATGTTGTTTTAATATATATTCCAATTCGTCACGTATCATTGTGAGATCTTGTAGTTCATCTTGGAGAGCTTGACGTTTGCTTTCCAATTCTTCAGTTTCCTATCACAAGAAAAAAAAAAGGTAAAATTAATCATTATTTCAATATTATTAAACAGAATTTTTAATTAAATCAATCTACAAATAACATTCTATTTTATGATTAAAAAAACAATAGCAAATGTTTAATTTAAAGAAATATAAACATACGATTATGGCTCTATGATAATAAATAAAAAGTAGCATTAATTATATTTTAGTTTAGTTAAATTAAACACAATGCAATAAATTCCAAGAATATTAATAATAAAGATGTATGATAAAACATGCATTACAATAAAAAAAAAATAAGGTAAAAAAAACCTGTTAATTATAGATTAAATTTTTAATGAACATTCTTTAATTTGTCTCTCTCTCTCTCTTTTATTTACCTTGATAAGGGAATTGGTATGATCGACTCGCCGTTTCCGACACCGTGCCGCCGCCGCTTTATTTCTTTCACGTCTAATGCGGCGCCGCTCCTCCTCCTCCGGACTAATATTTAAATCTTTCGCCGGCTTTCTACCACCCATATTACGTCTGGTTTGATTTGGTGATGATGTTGTTGATGAACCCGATGACGATGTCGTTGTGGCCGGATGAATTGTATTTGAAAATGATGTTTTATTATTTAATAGGGGCGGCGGTGTTGAACGTGTATCACAATCCGAACTTGATTGTGATAATGAATTTTGCCACAAAGATTGTGTTGATTTGTTTGAATAAACATCAACGTCTGAAGCCGAAATATATTGATTGTTTCCTAAAGAAAGAAAAAAATTTAATTTCAAAATAAAATAAAAACTGGATGGCGATTTTATTACCAATTGAATGGACTAGGGGTGGCACGAATCCAGCTTCGTTTTCGTGGGATTCTGTTTTTGGTTGTAATTCCGAAAACGTCTGTTCGATATTTCGTAATGTTGTTGGTGTTAATGTTGGTGTTGTACGTGTTGGTACACCAGAATTTAGGCCTTCCAGAGTTAAAAACTGTAACGAAAAATTCCATTTTATAGTAAACTAAACAAAAAGATTACATCTATTTCTATTTATATCCCAAATTACTTGTTTTGAACGTTTTTTTTATATATATATGTATATTCTAATTTCCGTATTATTAATAATAATGTTATTATTACATTTTGTTTGCAAATTTCAATTGCCAGTTTAGTTAGTTGTTGATCCAAAATAAACGCAAGTTGTTTTATTGGCATTAAGTCAGTCTTTATAAATAGATATTATTACTAGGAAAAAACATTTTAGATGGTAAAACTATTACGCAAAAAATGTACACACAAAACTACTGATTATAAATCTAAGATAAAAGTTAATAAAGTTTGTTTTAAGGGGAAAAATTAAAGAAACGTTCACCTGTTGATAAAATAACTCCTTTGCTAAAAAATTTGATATTTCTTTTTGATCCAAAAATGCCATCTTAATCACTATAGAATTATCAGAGCACTCAAAAACAGTTTAATTAATAATGTGAGAGGAAAATTAAATAATATATTTGCAAATAAATTCGTATATAATATTCGACACGTTAGATATGTATTACAAAAATAAATCTCGTTTTATTATACTTATTAATTATCGATTCAAATTTCTATAGAATAAATTCTATAAATCGTTCGTTCGTTTGAAAAAAACAAAAAAAAAAATGGAAAAAGTCTTTTTTGACCAGCTGAAACACGTTCCCGAGGCTCAGCTAGTCAGTTTCTAAAATGAAATTTTGCAAAGTATATAACCGAGTGTGAATTTTTGGTTTGTCGCCCACTGTTGAATTATAAATTTAGAACCGAGGTAACACATATGAAGTTCGCATTTGATTTTATATAGTTATATATATATTTATTTATAAAACTGTACACCATATAATATAACACACTCACACATGATTTTTATCATTATATCGTACTACATCGTTAAATTTAATATTATTATTATTACATTTTGAGAATTGGTCTTTTCTTTTTATTTGTTAATCTGACTGTGCCAAAAACTGTCAACACGCAACAATATTTTTCAAACTTTTGTGGGAATTTCCTTTTCATAATACTCTTTAAGAATAAGGCACCTGGTTTAAATGAAGTGGTCGCTTTAGTTTTTTTTTCTCCTATGCGAAAATGAGCCAAATTTAAATGGTGGACATTAATTAGTGTCAAAAAGTGTAATTTATTCAAACAAATAAACACACAGGACCTTTTTTTCCCGTGAGTACCCAACATATTTTTTTAAGCACCTTAGCAGGATGTTTATGGTTCTAAAATGGACATTTCCGTTCTTTGATAAAAAAAAAAATTATTATAATTCATATTCCATAAACTTATAATTATAATAATAATTTTTAATTAGGACTTTTGTGACGAAATAAATCCATTAACACTTTTATATACTATTTATTTTATTCAGTATTTGTTCATCTAATTACATCATTTATTAGAAAAAAAAAACGTTTCATTCATAAAAATTTACAATAATTTTTTTATTCCAACAATTTACACAACAAATAAAAAATAAACTGAAATCTGGCGACTACTAGTCGGTTAATAGTACATATATTTGAATTGATGGTGATGACTAAGATTTCTTTCCGGAAATCTTGGAAACAACACCATTAAAATCTATTATAGTAGCCTTGAATTGACCTGTTTTTTTTTATAATTCACTATCATAATGTGTACAATATTGTGTTAGTTAATGGATTTTAGTGCTTAATGACTTTTTAAATTATTTATATATAAAAAGTAAAATCGGAAATTGATGACTGTATTTCAAATTCTACGAAATTTAAACGGAACACATGAAAAATATTATATGAAGGTAATTTTTTTTCCTCTTCTCACCTACATCTTGTTGTTCGGTTGTATTCCGATCGGAAATACTTCACATACCAAAATGTTTGAAAACCAACAACATCGCTTAGTCATCAAATAAACGATTCTCTTTTTTTTATTACTTAAAATATATTATACAATTTTTAATGCAACATGAAAATGCACGTATATGCAAAAAAAAAATACAAGATGACCCTGTTATTCCCTTTTCTTCCATTCACGTCGCCTGCAATAATATTTTTATTTGTGGAAACTAATAAAATTCCCACAATTACTATTCCAAGGACTTTGCAACTATAGAAAATTGTTTATTTATTGTAACAACAAATTAATTTTATAAATTCTATCTATATTTTACAATTTTACATGTACAAGCAAAAAAAAATGCAAATTCTATTTAATTTCATTATTTTAAAATTAAAAAAAAATATACTATTCATGACGTCATTTTGTAATCATTTACATCTAATTTTAGATATATTTATCGGCACTTAATTGATAAACATAAAAAAATTAGGGAAACCTAAATTTTTTTGTATAAAAATCGAGGAAATTACATTTCTTTACATTATATTTTAAAAAATATTTACTATTTGATAAGAAACAATGATTTTCTAGCATTTCAAAGATCCTCTTCCGCTAACAAGTAGGTATTATTGTTTAAACTAGAAATTATCACTTATTTGTAATGCAAATTGCATTAATAAAAAACAAATTAGATGTAGTAAAAATTTTATAACAAATTGTTAATAAGTAATTATAATACAGCTTATTAAATAACGAATTATTTTTATTTTTAGTACAGGACACAATAAATAAATATTATTTATACAAAGAAATGTCATTGTCCTGACAAGTTTACCCATTTTAAATACACCTTATCGAATTAATGAAAAATTGAACAGTTAGAAAGGAAAAAAAACCTTTGCTACCAATTATCAAATCATTAACAGAAATTTTATTACCAATTTTAAAATCTACTACACATGGTAATTACATGCAATTTAAAAACATATAAAATAAAATGTTCGTTAATTTTATTTCTTCATTTTTCGTTAAATATATATAAATAGCTAACAAAGTATATCTTTTATTTATAGTTCTAAAAAATAGTCCAAAAAACGAACAAACACACTGGAACAGTTTTACTGCTTCTTAGTACATTAATTATAATGGCACTTGAAATGTAAAAGAAAATTGTGCGTAATTTTGCTTAAAGTTAATTGACCTTTCATTTAAATTTTTTTTTTGTAAAAAAAACCGTGATATTTTGTGGTGAACAAAGAAAACTTAATCATTTAACATTTAACGTCATAATTTCCCTTTCAAAAAATTTATCTATTATTTGTACAAACTGAAAAAAAAACCAATAAAGACACCGACATCCGCTCTTAAAAAAAAATTATTTAAACAATATCGAATGAAGGTTTTCGCAACTAAATATTTGCTGAACTAAAAAAATAATTTTTCTTCAATGTATAAAAAAAAAATCACGGGTTTTCCAGTTACATATACAAGTGGATCAACAAACTTAAATACATGTGCAATTTACCCAAAAAACTTTCTAACAGATAAACAGATATACATTTTCATTGAAATTCATTTGGTAGACAACTGCAGATTACAAAACATGGATTTTCCCAAAATAAAAATAATACGTGTCGCAAAACATGTTTTCATGATAAATAAAAAACGACAAATTGTTTTTAGCAAAATTTCCCGATTATATAACACTAGACACATAACAAAAAAACAAAAAGTAAATCAAATCAAAGAAAGGAGCGTTTTATTTATATCAGCGCAAAAACCTTCAAAATATAACAAGATAAAACATGTCGCTAACAAAGGAAAAATAAATTTCATTACAAATCAAATGTTAAACACAAAACACATTAAATGTATGTGGAAAAAATGTTTTGAACAAAGAAAAATTTATAATAAAGTAATAAATTAAAACACAGAGAAAAAAAAAACAATGACTAACCTGAGTGTAAAACAAGGAAAAATGTGTATAAAACGCACGTGCACTAGAACAATAACAAATAACCACCGGTGTTAAGTTGGTGCAGATGAAAATCAACGTTTCAAAAAACACAAAGAAAGATAACCAAACAAACAAATAAAAAAAAAATAATAAAATTAATTCGACAGTACTGCAACTGAGTTAAGTACTAATCGCGCATAGTTGAAATTGTTGTCCCTCACATACACTCGTAGACTGTCAGTTTACTGATAACTCACATGACTTTGACGTCATTTTATACATAGAATAGAATCGACAACCACAGCACACTTCTACTCTAAGTACAAGGTACCTTTTTTTCTACCTTCTGCGATAAACATTTTTTAAGGACCATTTATTTAGTGGTGGTTTTGTTGCTTCAGATTGCACCATATTTCAAAATGCACGTTGGTAGTTGGTACAGGCACTGACCTGTTGGTGGCGAGGTGTTTGTACTTGTTAAATAATAAAAAAGGATGAAAAAAAAAAACGAATAATGCGCGTCGCCAACATGATATTTACCAGGACAATTACCTTTTTTCATGTATTAAATTTTGAAACGGTCATTGTTATTGTTTACATTCAAAATTTACGTTAATATGCGATTTTCACATATACACCCTGTAGATTATATAAAAATTACCGCAAAATGTCCTTCTAAATGAACAGTTTTTCGTTATGTTAAAACGATTCATTGACCCAAAATTGTTCTTTTTCATTGAAAAAACTACCACAAAATTGTCGGTAGATATAAAAAGTCACACTACCATTACATAAAATATACATTTTAAACATCTTAAAATATAATTATCTTTCTTATAAACAAATTATATGTGTTTCGTTTGAATTTTGTTTGTGTGGGCAAAGATATTGTAAATGAATGACGTCAGCAATAGATGGCTGTGACGTCAAGGATATTCCAACAGGTATGTCAAGTGTTAATACGTTGAAATTAGGTGAAAATTTAACGGATCTTTTCACAGAAACAAAAAAAAAAATAAATAACCCAATAAAAGAAAAACAATTTCACCAATTTTCTATATATGGTTAAGCAAATAAAAAAAAAACGATAATCGAAATAAATAAATAAAATACAATATTTAACAACTGATTAAATAATAAATACAGGATTTGTGAAATTATTTACGTAATTGTCAAGGTAAAAATACAACGTCTAGAACGTTTTTACATACATATAAATATTATTAGTTATCGTTCATTGTAACTTTATAACAAAAAAAAATTACCTATAGTGACATCTATTATTCAACAGATTAAAATAAAAAAAAAATATCATGCAATTATTTCAGAGCAATTTATCAAAACAAAAATTTACAATTGAAATATTAATATACCGAACAAAAGTAATAAAAACATTAACATGCACACATGGTGTATAACACAGCCATTGTGTTCAAGTATAATATTATTTTTTTTGTTATTGTAAAAAGAAATTACAAGTCGCATGTACACACCTATATCCATTTACAAAACAATAGCATAATTTATAACCACTTGGCAATAATAAAGGATTATTTGGAACGAATTTAATGTATGCATTTACAGTGGCACCAAAAAGAAAAACAAAAAAAGAACTCTTTTTTACCATCCATTTTCCATAAATAATATTTTATAGGTAAAAAATAACCATTAAAAATAATCGATAATATTATTAGGCTATATGAATGGAATTTGATGTAGAATAATTTTTAGAAAGTAATCAGAAAATGTGTCCACTTAAAAACAATTAACATTTATTAAAAAATAACAATAAACTTCATTGTAACGGTATTTTTTTTTTTTGAAATTATTTTAATGGACGACCATTTTTCTTTATTCTTAAAAGCCATTTAAATGGATAATTATTTGAAGGAAATTATTGACTGAATTGCCCTTTTTACCTTTCTTCATTAAACGTTATACCAATTTATTAAATCTCATTAAAAAAGTCCATCAAATACAAAGCACACTTTGTGTGTATTTACTTCTTTTTTTCTATATTAATAATTTCAATTGCCACAAATTAAGATTAATATAAACTAGATTAGACTAGAAGTTTTATTAACATCTTGATTAATGATTACAGTAGTAGGACTGAAAATAGTGGGCGGTTTGGGCCTTAAAAAGCAAACAATTAAAATTTGTTTTCTTGGCAAACGGTTTCAATTTGAATTTTATTTCACGAAACAAAAAAAAAATATATTTAAACGGAATAATTTGGGGTCAGTTGGTCGCACATTTCAAGGACACAACAAAATACATTTTCATATATTAAAACAGTTATCTAACCCTGAATTACCCTATCTCTTAAGCAATTATAAATAAAAGAAAATCTGTTCAAACTTTCTAGTTAGAAATTGAAGTAAATTACATAAACACGTGATTAGTACAGTTTTGATAACAAATTTATTAAAATGTTGAATATTTAAATAAATATTTTCTATACTTGGCACCTGCACCATAATTGCAGAAAAAAAACCGTTTTTTGTCAACAAAAATTTTATTTTAAAAGAATTTTCAACCTTGAATTATATTTCAACGAATTTATTTATTATATTTTTGAATATGATTTACAATATCAAAAAAAAAATTGTAATTCCTAATGACTTAATCAACAATTAATTACGTTCAACAATCAACACAAAAATTCCATTAAATACGTCAACAATTAAAATTTAAATTAGAAAAAAAAATCGAAAAAACTCAACATTACAACTTTTTTCTATAAAATTATAAAGACAAAACAACAATATATAAATTTAGTATCATGTCTAATAACAATAATTATTATTTGCACTCAACTAATTCTATATTCAATAATGACTCATGCTTTTTCAACAATGAATTGCGTAAACTTTAAACATGTTCGTGTGTTAAAGGTGTTATTTTAATACAAAAAATAAAACGTTAGAAATTAATAAATATAATTTTTTTACCATTTTATTTTTATCACTAAATTCGTATGGTGTGTTCGTATTATATAATAAATTATCCTCGCATTGATAATCTTCCCAACCAAAGTTCCAAGTGGGCACTAATTGAGACATAAGGTGGCTGTTATGTTCAAATAAATATACAAAAATTCACTAACACACAGTAGATACAAATAACAAGTCAAAAAAATAATATAGAAAACTTTTAATCACAAGACAACCAAACAACTACTGATAAATGTTCAAGTTGAAAATCCGCTTTTTAATGTTGTTTAAAAGGAGCGCTTCGTTTTCTTCGTAATTGTTCGCTATATTTTAAAATTTTATAAATTCCCACTACTCTATTCATATTATATACATATATATGTATAACCACCTCCATGGCAGGTTTGCCAACTACTGTATAAGTTGTTTAAACGTATGACGTAAGCGTGATTTAAAGAAATACATTTAAGAAAGAAATCGTTTTCTAAGAAATTCTTATTGAATTTGGCAACCTTTCACTTTGAGCATATTTTTCGAAGGCATTTTCAGGAAAATAATTTTCCGGCGCCACACTTCCGCTTTTTTATGTCCTAATTTCAATATAAACATCATCAAGTGGTATATTATTTTATGTAATTGCGGTCAAAAATTGATAACAAAAAGAAAAATCAACAAATTCGTCAATTTTTATTTATTTACAATTCTCGTGCATTTATATACAGAAAAAAAACTATTATCTATTGAAAAATATGATTTATCAATATGCTTATTTAATTATTTTTTTTAAAAAATTTCTATACGTAAATAATTATTGGAAGAATTTACCATAAATTTGGTTTCCATTTAATTAATTAAATTTTAGTTCATTTTACGTGTTGTTGACAATAATTTTATTAACATTTATGCAGAAAAATACCTGTAATTTAATGATAAACAAAAATACATACATATTTTCATTTGTTGTTTACAATTTAACAGAATTTATAAATTATTTCAGAAGATTATACCATTTTGATAAAAAATGGAAATACCAAAATAATAAATGAAAAAAAAAGATTCTATTTACATTTCAAATTTATTCTAAGAATCTTGTTAATACATTGATAAGAGGCTGTTATCTAATAATAATGTAAATTGTTAACAATAGATTACCTTGCAAAAAGTTTAAAATTTTAATCAAAACAAATTTACATACATTTAATTTTCAGATAGGATTTTTAACAAATTTTTGCATTGATAAAAAGCAAAAATTACCAAATCGACTTTCCTAATAAAAAAATATTCCTAAAGCAATTTAAAAACCCTACTATACTATACATAAATTAGTCTTCATGTGTAGATTACATGAAACACCCCTAAAAATAAAAAAATTATTTTAAAAATGTATATGTTGTGTATTTTTTACATTTCCAAATGCATTCCAACTAGACCAGAGCCACCACCCTCTCTGGTGTAAAAATTGATTCCTATCGATTTACTTATATTTTATATGTACCCCTTGCACAAAATGTGGGTTCCCCTATATATTTTGGACAGACAGCAGGACATTTATTACTGTGGGGTTAGGTCGTGACTGTTGCCAGCAGTAAAATTTCCCTCCTCTACACTTACAAATGTACGAAATTTTCATTTAATTTTATTTTTGTTCACAATTACCACCTCCTTGATATATTCCCACCCTTCAATACATACTTATTTCTATAATTTTGTACAGTATTTATTTGTAAAATAGATTTTTTATTTATTATTCTAAAAATACATATAAATATGTGTTTTTATACAAAATATCAAAATTATCGTTTATATACTTGAGTCATGCAAATTTAAGCATATTTTCATCTCTTTTCTAATGAATATGCATACAATTTTTAATCAAAACATTTGAGTAAAGTTCGATAATAAGAATGAAAAAAAAAATATATGAGTCATTTAGTAAAAATAACAGTTGAAAAAAAGAATTAATCAAATTATGAAAGTGTTGTAAACAAGATAACGGGTTGTTAATTTAAAAAAAAATTTGATGAAGAAAACACTTAATTTACACATTTTATGTTATAATATGGAAAATTAAATTTTTATAGGGTCAATTTCGTTTGTAAAATGTTTTTTGATAAATTATATCACAATAAACAGACGTATATTAAGTTATAAAAGTTTATTGACAAATTTAAGGTCATTTTTCGTACAATCATTACGTATTTTCACACGATTTTTGAACAAAGATCAATATTGAATCTTTATCTAGCATATTTGTTCATTCATTTTAATCGATAAATTGCATTTTTCATTCATCTGCAGGTTAATAGTGGCCGAATTCTAAGAATATTACATCAAAATTAACATTTAAATAAATCTGTATATTTTAATTCATTATATTTTTTTCTATGAACGATAATTTATTACTTGTAATTAAAAACTGATTAAAATTTTCAATATTTATTACTTCCAATGTTTTCATTTAAAAAAAAATCAATAATATTCAAATTTCCTGTAAGAATGTAACCTGTTTATGATGTAATTTAAATATATTTATTTTTAGAGATGTAAGTACACACTTTAAATGATTTTTCATATTTCTAACCTCAAAAAAAAACAACAATAACACCTGTGCTAACTAATGTTTTACTTTCAATAAGTTATATTATTTAAAAAATTAATATTAATACGCAATTGATTAGCAATTTACATAATATTTAAACATAACCTCAAAGAATTGATAAATTTTACGCAAATTTGTGCAACATTTTGGTCACCCCTAACAACGTACTCACAACTTGATGGAAAAACAATTGAAAAAATTCAACTTACCGAAGATGCACTTGTTTGCAAGTATGTACTTGTCACAATTGTTGTTATAAAGTCCGTTGAAGTGGATATTTGTGAATTTTGACTATCATTGGAAAAGTCCGAATGATTTGAAACACCATCTTCGTATTCCAATTTCATTTTCTTATTTGGTGAACCACTGCACGGTGTCCGATTTTCAATAATTGTCATGTAGACAAATGTCAATTGTCACCAATTAGAACAAAAACAGTTTTTTTTGAACAGAGAGAGTGAATGTGCAAAGTAACCTTGATGAAAAAATTTAATAAAACAACAGCTGGCTTGCATTAAAACAAATGCTAACAATTTTTAATTATTTGGTTATCTAAATTTTTGTTTAACGTACGGTTTTGTTCACGTTTCACATATAAACACAATAACTCATGATATAATATAAAAAATTAGAACACGTTTTGTTTCATGTATGTGTGTGTATCTGTTATGTTTTTGTACAAATGGATGAATCACAACAAGGGTATCCCTTTTCTTGGAACCACCGACTACTAGATAGAATGAGAATGATATCAGACATTAAAAATATTCTCAACTTTGTTGACCAATGAAATCTTTGTTTCAAAAACCGGAATGTGACGATCAATTGCGAACGTGTTTTGTTTTGTAATGGTCACCACCTTATAAACGCTTCGGAGAACTATGACTCATACTTTTTGCGTGGGCAGTAATAAAATACGGACAAAACATATAATAATGTATTCATAAGGGATAGATAAATACATTTTTTGGTCAGTTACTTTTTTTTTCGGCTTAAAAGAGGCGGAACTTTAGTCTTATTTTATCTGATCAATGTCAGGAATGCTTTGCAAAAAAGAAAATCATTAAAGTTGTTTTATTTCAAAATATAAATTAAACCAATTTACATATTTATTTTAATTATTTTGCATTCAAGAGAATAATAATTGGTTTTTGTATAGAATAAATAAAATGGTTTAAAATTTTTAATACGTGTATTTGTAAAGCAAACTCGGCAACCAGCAATACACTAATTTGTTTAAAATAAAATCAAAAATTTTAGATTTTAAATAAATTATATTTAACAACTATTATTACATATTTCATAACAAATCTTCATCGAGCATATATTTTCCTAGATGTCCATCTCTAAACGCTCTAAGCATAATTTTTGCAGCTGTATCTAAATCTGGTTTTAATACATATTCATTTAATTGATTACGCATTTTCAAAAATTTCTCATGATTCAAAGAAATCTGAGTTAAAACTTCTAATATATTATCACTAGCTTTTTCTAAATTGAAATATTTCACGTAGTCAAAATACCCTTGTTTATTTAACCAAAACAACAAATAGTCCGTTAAAATTTTTTCACCAACTAAATGATCCTGTATTGTATTGCATAAACCCAATTTTAAACCAGCATCTGTATTTGGTATTGAAGGTGTTAAAATGCCAGGTGTGTCTAACATATAAAACAAAGGCTTTTCGCACATTTTTATCCTAGTTAATACACTTCTTGTGATTCCTGGTGAGGCGCCAACGTGTGAAGCTTTTCCTTTATGTAAATGTTTCACTCTTAAAGCATTTACCAGAGATGATTTACCAACATTTGGTACACCAATTATCATAATATTGTAATCATCTAGATTGGCACGATTAAATCGATCTCCACTGTTTATTAAGTTTTGTGCTAAGGAGAATATACGTGATACTCCTGAACATTTTTGATTCCTACAATCGGTAAATAGTACATGTTCAAATTCTGGACGTAATTTTTCACGTATATCGTTAATGTGTTTCTTTGGAATTAGATCTACTTTATTAAGGACTAGTATGTGCGGCTTTATCCCACTTATCTTATATTTAAAGTCTGCATTTCGACCGGATAATGGAATTCTAGCATCATGCACTTCTATTATACAGTCAACAGATCGTAACTTTTGTTGCATTTGTTTTAAACCTTTGTCCATATGACCAGGAAACCAATGCAGTTTTTCTTTATCTACTAATTTAAAAATACTTCGAAACTGTGGACTTGGAGTACATTGGGCCATTTTTCAAAGAAAAAAAAATCAAAAACGTATTAAAAAGTAAGGTTATGTTAAAAATTTTGAGATAAAGAAAACTGTATTATCAACAGTAGTCTTATTTTATTTGGATCATTTTGAGTCAAATGGAACGATTTAATTCAGTATAACTATAACCTAACTTTTGAAAATGGATTTGTGTGAAAATAATTTAAAAAATATTATTTTAAATTCAGAAGAACCTGTTGTATTTAAAAAGTTTCTTAAAAATGAAATATTACAATGGAATTTAAATGAATGGAATCATATATTAGAAAATGAAGAACTTGAATTTCGATCAGGGCAAAATGCATTTTCTAAAGTAAAAACAATGTTTATGAATAAAATTTTACTTATTTCCTGCATTGATCATTTGCTTTAGGAACCGCAATGGGAACGTTTAACGCAAACGATAAGAGGAACATTTACAGACTTTTTAAAAGTTGCCAATACACCAAATTCAGATAAATGGCTCTATTTTGATTATAAATATTTAAACAAGTGGTTAACGAATATCAAAGAAATTCGTAACATGGTTATAAAGACGCAATTATAATATCTATTATTAACATTAAATTAAATAGGATTTAGGTTTGAAGTTGTTCGGATTCCCTGAAATAACGGTAGATGATTTTACAATGTGGATTGGCACTAAAGGGGCGCATACACCATGCCATTTAGACACTTATGGCTGTAATTTAGTTTTTCAAATATACGGAAAGTATGGAAATAATAATATACGTATGTTCCGTTAAAATATTTAATATTTAAACAGAAAGCAATGGATGTTGTTTCCTCCAAATGAAAATTTACAACCAACTCGTGTACCTTATGAAGAATCTAGTATTTATTCGCGTTTAAATTTTTTCAGCCCTTCTGTCAACAATTTTAAAGGTTTAAATAAACTATATGTAATTATAAAAATCGTGCAGGTTCTATAATTTAATTACAGGCATTAAAAACGCAAAAAATATAATTTTAACACCTGGTGACGTACTTTTAGTTCCACATAAATGGTGGCATTACGTAGAAAATTTAGAAACTGCTATTAGCGTCAATATTTGGCTTCCACTAGTAATAAAATCTTACAAATTTTGTTAAATCTAATTATTTTTTTCTAGCAAATAGATAACATTGAACGTTTAGACGAATCAATAATTCAATATCATTTGGTTGAAATTTCAAAAAATTTAAATAAAGAAGAATCTGATATAATATTAAATCCAAACATAAAAAAGGTGCGCTTAATATTTATTTTACGATTTTTACTATTTATTTTTTTATTATTTCAAGGATATTCTTGAGGGTTCTTATAACAATTCATTAAATATAATTACAACATGCGTTAATATTTGCGTCAGAGACAACGTAATTGAATCGAAAAAAGAAACTTTTCCAATCTATGATGTTATAAAAAACTATGATTTTATATCTATTGTCGAAACTATGTCGGAAAACGATTTCCAAACATTTTTGCATACACAATGTTCAAGATTTAAAAATGTAGTTAATACAGAAATGAATATTAGTAAGAAAATCAACGATACAATTAAAATTATAAACGCAATCACGAACGTAGAAGTTGTATCGTTAGCAAGGAATAAATTAATTGAGGAATATTTGGAGAAATAAATAATAATTTCCATTAAATGAGAATGAAATTGATTTGTTTAATTATTTATATAAATAAAAATTTACAAACATAATCAATGTGTTTTTTTTTTCGCGTATTCGTCCATCACATTACCCTCTTGATCCTGTGAACAAAAATTTACGTGTGGAACAGTAAGCTACTTTCAATTTAGTGAATTACCAATGATTACCAATTTGTCACATATAAAATGGAAGGATGTACAAACACTATCGAAAAATTAACAAAAGAATTAAGTAGTTTGTCCATAAATGGGCGAACTAGTTTAGTTCACGGATCTTTAACAGATTTAGACATAAAGTTCTTGAATGAATAAATTAATATGAAAACGATTAACACAATTTGTTTTCTAGTATTGAAAATTGTGATGAACAAAAAAAGATTATTATTGGCAATTTACACGAAACCAAAAAGCTTATTGATGATCAAATTGAATATATTGAAAAAGTAGATTTAATTTTAGAAGCAATCACATTTAAAACATTTTCTTTACAACATGAACTACGTCAAAAAGTTGATGTTATTCAAGATAAAATCACAAAAATACAACAAGACGATTCAGACAATGTAGAAGGATTAATAAATTTAGAAAGAGAAATAGAAACGTTAGAAAAAGAGTGTTTAAATGAAATTGAAAATTTGAATACACAAAAATTAGTATAAACAATTAAATAAAATTAATTTCACCATCATTAATAATAATTTTCTCATAGAATTATCAACAAAAATTTGAAAATACATTAGAAGTATTAGAAAAAAATCTCAAAGCATTAAAAATGGAATATTTCAAGTTAATTCAAATAAAAGAGATAAAATTAAAGAAAAAAATAAAAGTAAATCATGAAACTCAAAAACAAATTGATAATTACAAAGAAATTATTAAAAATTATGAAAAACTACAAGAAACTAATTGGATTCCAGTCACATTAGAAACAAAAGTTTCTCGTATTAAAAATTTATAACATAAATCAGAATCTATTTTTCAATATTTTTCGTTTTCAGGTAATCTAGAAACAGTTGGACTTAAAATAACTAAAGACGGTTTATTTTTAACGTCTTCTGGCAAAATATTAACATTCGATGAAGTGAAAAACCAACATTATTTAGATAATATATCAATATCATGGGAGTCATTATTTAAAAAACGTATTTTAAATAAAGTAAAACGTGAATCCAAAGAGCCTATATCATTAACTTTGGAAACATCATCAACGACAACAACTTCTGGTAAGTAAATTATTGGGGGAAAAAACATCGATTCAACAATCAAAATCTTAGATTCGTATACATATACCGAACTACCATCAGAAGATGTGAATTATTTAAAAGATAATTTAGGTAAACCTTTAACAATGGCTTTGGCTGAAATAATATCAGTTCAGCCAAAAGACCCAATCCATTATTTAGGCCATTGGCTGTTTAAATATCGTTATAATCAAGAAATAGATCAATTACAACAAATTGAAATCGATGCATTAACACAAGAACGCAACAGAATTGCCAGAGAAAAATGGGTAATAAAGGACTATTTTAAATATCATTAATAGTAAAACCTGTATTTAGGAACAATTTCTACAAAAAGAAGCTTATAATGCCGTTATTGATATGATTTTTAATGCCGAAGAAGATGCAATTAAACGTGAATTAAAACGAATTGAAATGGAAATGTTAAAAACGACAGAAGAAGGAGAGTATGAAGAATTTCAAATTTAAATTTAAACAAAAATACTCACATTTTTATATTTTGTTCAAATGCAAAAGAACTCCACAATACATTTCAGTCCTTTCATATCTAAACAAACAAAAAAAATATGTAACGTGATAAATAAATAAATAAAAGGGAAAAATGTTTACCTTTTAATTCATTAATCTCTTTAATAATTCTTAAATCTTCAGAATTTACCTAGAAAATGAAAAATCATTTATTATCAACCGCAACAGTTTCAACACAACAAAATGAACCATTTTCTTAACAAAAAAAAAATCAACTAATTTCCCCCATTGTCCAATTTTTGCTTAACAGACGCTTAAAGGGCGCTTATTGATTTGTGGCTCTCCTCAATTGTAACGCATTTATTTTATGGAAATCAATCAACAATATTCACACATCCAAACAACATTTAACTTAAAAATCACACGCATTCAATATAAACAAAACAAATTAATAAATAAATTAACGTACGAAAATAAATTTTAAATTCTATGTTCGCATTAATAAAATAAAAACATACTTACGGGTATAAATTAATCTTGTACAAAATTTTTTTGTGGGAGGTAGATTAAAATGTGTAACGCTTTTTTCTTAAAGGCGCTGTCGATGGGCGTAATGACAATAATTTACATTATTTTTTTTTACTTATTGTATATGTTTCTCTTGACGAAATTTACATACATTTGTAAATTGGGCGCTGTGGTCTCTTCCGTAACATTATTTTTATTGATGGGTGGTTTTTTTTTACGTTTGATGGCCCCAAAACGTTCTTTATATATTAAAATATAAAGCGTACCTACATACCTAATTTTTGTTTTTATCACATTAAAAAAATTAATATTTTTTTTTAAAAGAAAACCGTTTATTAAATGACTTATTCATAAATAATGTACAATATATTATTTCTGGATTGTTGCTATAATTCGACTATATCATGTCAAATTAATTTGCTTCTTGCAAAAAATACAAAAATATAACGCAAACATTTTATACTAAATGTCAATTACATATAATGTAGATATTTTTACGTACACAACGCTCAAAAAAATTAATATTCATACATTTTACTAACTTAAAAACAAACAATAATATTATTGGGAATAATTTTGGGCGTGTTTTTGTAGAATTTTTATGATAAACTTGTTTTACTAAATATTACATAAAATTATATACGCTAGAAATTTGTGTACACTTTTTATAATTAGAAAATAAATTGGGCGCCACCGCTTTACATTTATCGTCCGGATGCCATATATCTACGGGGACCACCTGGACCACCCCCGCTCGCAAAGCTACAAATAAGAAGAAAATTGAAGAAACGTAAATATCGTTTGTAGATAAAATTATTAGCATATAGAAATTGTACTTTTCAAAATTCCTACAAATGGCTGAAATTTACATTTTTTTTCTTATTTTAAAAAGTTTTCCATTTACTGGCGTGATTTTTTTCAAATATATACATTCATAAGTCAAGGTATACTCTCAAGTATACTCAAGTATATTCTCTCTTATAAAGAGAAAAAAATTCGTATACGTCGTATGCTTAAATAACGTATTTCCGATAATATTAGTAGTATATTTTATTGATAAAAGTTGGATATTTGAGAAATTCATTTATGTAGGTATGTATAACAGTATTTATACTCGATATTTTCGATTACTGGTCAGAAGGTAGGTATTTTTGAGAAATAATTTATTTAATTACGTGAACCCTTTATGAGAACATAAGATTTATGCAAAATTCGCACTTACGAGTATGTGGATATGTTTAATAAATTTTTAATTTTATAGTCTAGTAATTTTTACGTACTCATAACTTAGAATTGTATCTACTTTTCCGTATACTTTTTCAGTAATTAGATACAAACGTACGATGTCGCCCATAATTTCTTTATTAGTGCCAAGTCAATTTTATTTTTAAAAAATTTATGTTGCATACGAACCTTTTTCTCTATTTCATAAATAAATGTAAATTTTCTCTTTTAATAAATATTTAAAATTTCTCATTAAAACACACAAAAAAAAAGGAAAAGACAAATTAAACTTACCCTCCTCCACCACTGCCTCCAACACCTCTTTGTGATAATGGTGGAGCACCATAACCTTGATCATAGCCTCTTCCACCGCCATTGCCACCGGATCCACTTCCTGGCCCACCTCCATATGGTCCTCCGTATCCACCTTGAGCATTTCCGCTATAACCACCCCCTGGATTGCCACCATAATTTCCTCTACCTTCATTAAATCCACCAGATAGAGGTACATTTCCATAATTACCACCACCGCCACCACCATTATTTCCGTAGCCGGCTGATGATGGGCCAGGGCCAAATCCACCGCCACTGCCACCATTTGCTGGACCTCCAGGTCCACCACCCCCATATCCGCCACTGTAACCGTTTGGTCCACCTCCACCATACCTAAATTTATTTAAAATGATTTAAAAAAAATTATTATTACGAAATAAACTTAATTTACCCTGATTTTGGACCAGGATCTCGTCTACTAAACAAATCACCACCACCTGAACCACGATCAAAGCCACCTGGACCTCCAGGACCACCTCTAGGGCCCCCTTGTGGTTCCATTAACGGTCTACGATCATTTAAAAGTGGACGACGGTCATCGTATCCGCCACCACCAGGGCGTCTGTCGTTAAAACCACCCCGTTGATCTTGGAAACTTCCTCTGTCGTCAAATGGTGGTCGATCTAAAAATTAGACATATAATACAACAAATAATAGAATGAGATAAACCCTTATTTTTGTGATACTCTTTTTAAAATAGATTTAATTTCATACCTCCATAATTATTGAATGGACGTCGATCATTTCCAAATCCTCCTCCACCACCGCCACGTCTATCGTCAAAACTTAGTCCTCCCGGGCCACCTGGCCCTCTCCTATCAACTGGTCCGTCAAAGCCTCCGCCACCATATCCGCCACCGCGTGGTGGCCGGTCATACCCATATCTATCGCCTCCGCCACCATATGGTGGAAAATCTCGTCCGCCAAAGCCACCGTTTCTCTGTGGCCCACCGCGAAAGTTTCCACCTCTGGAGTACGGGCCGCCGCGATCTTTTGGTCCACGCATTGGTCCTCCACCACCACCACCTCCGCCGCCACCGCCACCACTTCGACGTGGTTTTATTCTACCTTTTTCAACAGAAATTCGGCCACCCATAAAATCCGAGCCGTTTAATTCGCTAATAGCTTTCATGGCTAAGTCGTGGTCTTCTAAATGTAAAAATCCACATCTATTTGCTATGTCACATTCTGCTATTTGGCCGTAGGGCTCAAACAAGCGTCGTAAATCGTCAACAGTAACATTAGGGGGTAAACTACCCACAAATACTTTAGTGGTTGTTGCTGACCTCCCACGGCCCTAAAAATTTATGTAATAATTATCATAGTTAATATTAATCTATAGTTATTATTTATTTTTACCATTTTATAATAGTTGAACAATTTTAAATAAAATAACTTGAAATTCCGGGCTCCGGTTCACAATAACACAATAAACACGAACTCAAAATGGCGAAAACAGCAAAATTCAACAGTAGAATTCTGTAAAGACGCTAAATTGTTAGCTTTGGGCGTCATCTATAATTTCTTATGCAAATTAATTTTGACAGTCTCCGTTTTGGTTTCATAACATTCTTCATAATAATCGCAATTAATTTTCCATCTTATTAATATTGGAATAATATAATAATGGCTTTGTCATTAATATTACGTAGAACGGCATTACAAGGTACAGCTTTTGCTATTTGCATCAACACTGCATTGATGTATTGTTTTATCAGGTTTTCCCAACATGGTGAAAAAGGGCCCTATGGTGATAACAACTAATTCTCCATTTTCACAGTTATTTAAAAACAGAAGTACGCAAAATAACTTAAAGCTAGCCGTACTAAACAATTCGTCCAAAAGATACATGTCAGCCGATCATGGTAAATTGTGGACAATAGAAAAGGCACTTTCAGCTGGTTTATTAGCTATTGTACCGGCTGCAATTTTGTATCCAAACCAAGCCCTTGATCACCTGTTAGCTCTTTCATTAGTCGTTCATGCTCACTGGTAAAAGACTTTCATTAATATGATATATGATAGTAATGAGTGAATTTGTAGGGGTTTCGAAGCAATTGTAGTTGATTATGTAAGACCGATTATATTTGGACCTGTAGTTCCAAAACTTACACTTGGGCTATTGTATTTATTAACCGCAACTGTACTGGGCGGTTTGCTTTATTACAACTACAACGATATTGGCATTGGCCGCACTGTTAGAAAGTTGTACGCTATTAAAAATTGATCTGCATATTTTTTTATTAAAAAGTTCTATTTTATGTTTTGTTTAAACGACATAAATTAAATTATATATAATTGAAACAGTGTTCTTTATTTACATAAATAAATGATTTGGATAATAAATAAAAAAATCTAAATTAAGATACAACGAAACAATGCAACTTTTGTGACTTAAGTACATAAATTTCAATTATATTTACAACGATTAGTCAAATAACAGCATAATACATTAATAATACATTTGCATTTAATTTAAGTATATAGAAATAATGATTACTACCAGATAATTTGGCGATTTACAAGTGCCAGACATGTTTTTGATTATTTTTAGGAGAGACGTATTTTTTTGGTCATAATTAACTTTCCATAAAATGCAAAAATTTCCCAAAATAATACGTTTACAGTTTTTTTGTTTTGTTTGTTTTTGTCTAACACATTCTCTAACATACACTATTCAATATAAGGCACTATATACATAAAAATTTAGTGATTCACAACAAAAAAATTACAACATAACTTGCTCCTTTAGTCATTTTCTATAATTATTAGTCCTTAATTGGTTCGGTGCAACAAAATCCAAATCAGGTAACGAACTAATACTCGGTACAGTGTTCTTTTTCGATTGGACAGCAATCTTTACATTGCCATTCATTAAACGTTTACTTTTTAAAATTGTATCCGTTGCATTTTGGCTATTTGGCCAATAATTTAAATAATTTGATGACGTTGTTGGCTTAAATGTATTATTAGGTGTTGGTGTACCATTACTTACAGCTGGACTGGAAACAAAATCACTCCAATCGTCATCATCCGTTTGATTTGCACCATTTAAACGACTATTGAAATGCGGTTGAAACGATTGCATTGCATTTTGTTGGTTATTTGATGATAATTTCGTTTGAACAATACCTTGTGGCGTTATAACTGGAATTGGTTTTTTCGGTGACTGTATACTAGACAAATTCAACACAGACAATGGTAAATCCGGACTAGAAGTACGATCTGGGTGGGTAAATTTATGTAAAGGTGACGGAGGCTGTTGTACAGAAACAAAATCCGTCCATTCATCATCATCAGACGATTTTGGTGCAATTTCAGATGTTTTTAATTGCGTTTGATGCACTTCACTTGACGTAGTTGGTGCTCGTGTGTATGTTATTTCTAATTTTTTGATATCTTCTTCTGATATACCACCTGGGGCTGGCCAAGCAATGCTTTGATTCTTTTGTGAAGTTGATTCATTTAGTACGGTTGGTTTTAACGGTTCTAATATGGTTGGTTGTAAAACTGGTGGGGGAGCGGAAGAATAAAAATCAGTAAATTCGTCGTCTTCTTGTTTTTCCCCAATCACTTCTGCTCTACTTTCAATTTCCTTTTCACCTTTTAAAGATTTTTCAATTTCAATATCAGGGAGTACATCAATTTTATCATCAGATTGTTGAATTATTGGTGGAACATCAATACTTTTTTCTGGTAAAACCATTTGAAAATCATCAAATTCATCCAGCTGATTAACAACAGTATTTTCTTTCTCGTTTTTCGATAATGCTAAAGCCTCTAAGAAATCCAAATCGATACTTGTTAATTTAGCGTCATTAGATATATGTGTTTCACGTAATGGCATAGTATTTTGCCATTCATTGTCCGGTTTGGCTTGTGAAAACTCGGTAAAATCATCTATTTTATCACTATTTGGAGTTAAATTTGTAACTAAATTTGGTTCTAAATTTGTTCCTGGAAGAAAATCGTTCGATTCGAACTCCAAACTATTTACCGGAAGAGATAATTGATCACCATGTGGTTCTGAATAAAAAATTATCGTGTTAAGCTGGAAACAAAAATTATTCTAGATTTACCTTCAAGAGGATTTACTAATCCAGCTCCATTCCAATCAAAATCTACATGTGGAATATCACTATTACTGATTTGGGGTTCAATATTAGGCAATGTCGTTTGCGGTTGATTGAAATTTGCTTGACTTTCAGATTTAGTTGGTTCTAATGGTGTTGAACCTAAATTTGCAGCAAATTTCGGCATATTTGGATTCCACGATGGTCCATAAAGCTAAAAATGCATATTTTAAACGAATATTATTATTGTTTAATTAATCAAACGTACAATATTTCTCGTATCAATGTTTAACGCTTTTAACAATAAATTTTGACTAGAAGATTTCGACCATTGATACAACAATGCATTGGTTTCTGTTACATCTTTTAATTCGTTAAAAATTTTGTCATTTTTTTCCACTTCATTCTCTCTAAATTCTGTTGTGTTTTCGTTAATTTCTGGAAAAATTTCTGTTAAAATCGCCGCAGTATTACTAGCAGCATTCTCTTTATTCAAAACTAAAGTAATTGGTTGTTCAGTTTCTGATTCACTTTTAGAAAACTCGGAAAAATCACCAAAATCATCAAATTCCGGTTCTTGACGTATTTCTTCCACATTAGTTGAAGTAAATTCCCCAAAATCATCATCAAAATCATCATTTGGAGTAATTTCTTGGGGTTTGTCATTGGAAGCGGATGAAAAATCAGCAAACTCTGTAAAATCCTGAGCAGTTTCTTCTTGGAATGCAGGCGACGACTCTTCAATTGAAAAGACTTTTTGATAATTTGTACTTTCAGTTACATTTTCAATAGTTTGTGTTGTGTCCGGAAGATTATTTTCGTATATTTCCATTTTATTTTCGATAGCACTAACTTCATTATTTACAGCGGCAGTAAAATTAGGAAATTCTTCAAATTCTTCATCATCATCAACAAATTTCACATCGTGTAGTTCATCTTTTTGCTCTCCCATTTCACTGAGTTCTTCTACAGAGTTTGAAGATAGCATTTCATTTATATGTAAATTGTCATCATTTGTTTTTATATTATTATCTTTAATCTCACTAATATCACCACAAATATTATTTAAATCACAGTTAGAATTGAGTATTTTATCAAATTTACAGTCATTTTTATCAATTGCATAATGTTCTACGGGTGATTCTTCATGTAAAACATCAATATCATTTTTAACACTAGAATTTTCATGTTTTATTTGAACACATTCATTTTCTATTGTATTTAAATTATTTTCAATGTGATTGAAACTATTAATTGGCATTTCCGATGAACTTTCATCAATTATATCGTGAAATTTGATCTCACAGTTTCCATCATCTTTATTAATAACCAGAACTTCTTCATTTTTAATGCTATCGTTACTATTTATGTCTAAGTTATCCGATGGTAGAGCCAGTTTTGGCGAACCATCTGGAGAGAGGGACAATGAAGAGCCTGAAAATTTACATTGTTGACAATAATTTCTAATTAATTTCACATTTAACATACTTTCTTGGCCAAACGATAAGTCTGTGGCTGCACGAAAATCGCAGAAATCATCGTCATCGTCATCTTCAATGGGGCCAACAATTGGAGGTGGTGAATTACTCAACAATGGTGGAATTATGTTAGACATCTGGACAGGAATATTTTTTAAGACGCATTAATATTTAATTGAAAATTAATATGTAATAGCACTGTAGTAACCTTGGAATGTTTCACCAATTTAATTAGGCACGTATTATCACCTGCCTCTGAACTATTATTATTTACCTGTTTTCAATTAAACGATCCGATGTTTGAACAAACAAAAAACAATACAACAATAATACGATGATCTTTTGTGTGGAAATATTCTTTAGCAAGGGAAAAACACTAGTTTTCATTAAAATTTTAATTAAAACACCTGTTTTTTATTGACAAATGTTGACAAGATGGGCAGCCATATTGATTTCTTAAAACTGACAGCTTACCTGAGTGTAAAAAGTGTAGGATCGGAGCACATCGGAGTAAATTTTTGAGCGGAAAGTTTAAATAAAACTCAAATTTCAAATATCAAAAATATGTTTTTATTTAATCATTATTCATCAAAATGGAATTAAGGTCATCCAATGTTGACTCTTCACTACAAAAACGATTATTAGTTTCAATAATTGTAGTATAACTAAAAATTATATTTCTACTGTAGTATATCAGTTTTGTGGCTTTTCGTGTCACCTCTTAAATACCTTTCAACATATCTCAAGCCGTGATCTCCAGAGTTTGAATAACTTTCATAAAAAGTTCTTTTAAGTAGTTCTGGTTTAAAATTTTTTATAGTATAAATCCAAACGTCAGGCACTACAGTGCCTTTATTTTCCCCATCCAATTTTTCCACATCATATTTAGTACGTATATAATAATTTGGATGGTCTTCTAAAATATCCAATTGTGCAAAAACTTTATCGTCAACTTCGTAAACTTCTCCTCGCACATTATTACCATTACCTGAAGAACTGATTTATAAAACTACGAATATTCATTTAATTTAGAGATCCTTTACCAGGACTATGAAGTAAAAATGGAATATTGTATTGCGTAGCTATAATCAAAGGCAGTTTATCAATAGTTTTAGCCTCGTACAAGAATTTATAATATCCAGTTTTTTCCTTTTCAAACCATCCATGATTCGGTTCACCACGTTTCAGTGTACCATAAACGAAAACTTTATGTAAAGCCATTTTAAGTTTCAAATTACGGTACTGGCAAGATAAAATTACGCAATACGGTCCTGTTAAAAGTCGCGATTAGACCTCCCCTGTTTTTTATACGACCATCAGCTGATTGATATTCAACACTCTATAGGGGTGTGGTATTTTGTATGGTAAACATAAAAAATGTAACGTAGTTAGTGAATATAATTATTTACACACCCACAATTAGCGAAATTATAATTTTGTACTACTTTTTTTAGGTGAGTTCTGTTTATGATAATTTTAATTTTAATCTATAATCAAGTGGTCTGGCTTTACAAAATAAACAATCCATTGTAAAGGCGCTCAATTTAAATACTTATGTAAATAATTGCGTTTTTAATTATAGAATTTGTATTCGAGACACGGGCGCCGTTTTAAAGGAAGTGTTATCTTTAAATACGTTGGTGTTTTAATCAACGATTTCCTTATAATAAAGTCTACTTAGTTGTTAATTGATCGTTTCCAGTGCTGGTTGTAATGTAATAAAACGATGGATTACTTAATAGTGACTCTTCGCAGTCTAATATGGATGATTTTGAGTTTGTTGTCAACATTTCTAATGCTTAGTGCCCTATTAAGTCCTACATGGTTGACAAACTCCAGAGAACAGGCGGTTTTCCACAACGAAACCATCACTTATACACCCAGTGTTGGGATGGTAGCGAAATGTAGCCGTCCCATTGCTATAGATCAACCCAGTTGCACCCTTTTGGCGGTCACGGGCTTCCAGACAGACTCTTCAATTTTTCCTAACGTTTGGAAAGCAGCCACGATTTTCGTTTCTTTAGGTACCCAGGTGATAAAAATCGCACGATAACACTACTAATTTTTATATTTCAGGCCTTACAATAATGACTTTTACAGTTTTTGCAAGTATTTTCAGTTGTTGTTACCAAAGTATATTCAAAAAAAGTATTTTTACTATTTCGGGAACTGCACAAGCTTTGGCCGGTACTTTTCCTCAAAATTAAATTGTTCGTGCTGTTAATTATGGAATTTTTCAGGCATTTGTTATATTATTGGGGTAATGTTGCATCCTATGGCCTGGGGAACGAATCGAGTTCAGAAATTATGCGGACGAGATGCCTCACCTTTTTATGTGGGCGAATGTTCCATCGGTCTTGGACTGTGGATGGCTGTAATTGGCACAATTTTAACATTTATATGTGCGTGTTTATCTCTACCTGCCGAAAAATCCACCAGCAGTGATCGCGTTCAAGACAAAATTTATGAAGGACAAACGTTGATCTGTTTAACATGAAAAGGCTTCATTCCAATGTGGTTAGCAGAGTGCCTTTCCAACCATTTATACCTCCTCGAACATGATATCTTTTTTATATATATGTACTCGATTTTTATATTTCATATTTAATGTTATTGTCTTATACAAGTATATGTACTTAATGTTGATATATACTTTCACCAAAAATGTATGCTTTATGTAATTTTTATATTTGCACTTTTTTACATTTGTTTATAAATAATTTTAAAATAATAAGGTTGTTTCAATTCACACTTTTTACACAATAATTCAACAAAAAAATGCAAAACAGAATTTTATTTATTTTTAATAATTTTATATGTATAAAAAACTGGATAGATCATGAACAGATCATTTAATTAGGAGAAAATATAAGATTATTAAAATAATTTAATACAAATATTCATAATTTGTTTACATAATCGACTAGTATAAAATAAGATCTATATAAATAAATAATATCAATTTACTAGGAAAAATTAATATAAGACTTAGTATGAAAACGAGGAGAAAAAAATTTAACTAAAAATATTCCATCTATTAACATTCGTTATCTATTATTCTCACGATTAACTGGCTGTTCTTCATTATTTACAATCGATGATGATTGGTGTTTATTTCTACCACTAAAACCTGTACTTGGATGACAAGTTTTATAATATAATATCATAAATACAATGCCCATAAAAAATGGTAACACATTTAAAAATATAATTGGTTTAAAATAATACGTTCCTTTAACATCATCATCGGCATTAAATATCCATACAATATTGGCTACAGTATTTTCAAGGAATAATACAGCATAAAATATTACATATTTATAAAATGTTGGTCCATCAACCAGTACAACTTGTGTAAATATGTATACTGCACCAAAAATTGAATAAAATAGAAAATCATATAATTTATTTTCACCGCAAAAATTATTATCAGCACTTGATACAGCCAGCCAGAGAGTCATTACGAACCAATGAAGTACTAGGACCAATATTGTGTAAACTGAGTACATTGAGGCCACGACACTGATACACAGAATTCTTGAAACTAAAAAAATTAATCAATCGTTTAATCTGAAATGAATTCCATGAAGAAGGAAATGTACCTGTGACCAGAAAATGCCACATAAATTGTGCCACTGTGCCACATAATGAAATATTACTCTTATTTTTAAGAGAAACTCTAATCAGTCTTTGATAGGAAGCCATCGACCATGCCATACTAACAAACGAACTGCCAATAGACAAAAACTGGTGAATTACTACAACATAAAATCAATTAATTTCAATGGAAAATTAACAAATTAACATAATATACATGTAAAAGTATCAGAATCGCTGAATCCTTCTCCATGTGTATAAAAAATAATCGATAATTGTAATATTAACTGTGGTGCAGCTTCTAGAAAACATTCCAAGACACGTAATAAAGCTACATCGGAATCTTCTTTTACCATTAATTCATAATATTTTCTTTGATTGTCTGAATCACGAGTTCGTTCAGCTTTTCGGGATTTAAGGGCATATCTTAAGGCATCGAAATATCGTAAAACTGGTGCTAATTGAAATATTAACACAACCAGATAACACAGCCGTCGTTTTGTAAATTTCTTTGTAAATGTAGCACTTTTATTATGATTATTGTTGTCTAATACGTACATCCGTATACTGAAAGCTGTATTTATTAATGCTGGTATTAAAATGAATCCAACTGTCGTGAAAAAATATCCAAAATCTCCATTTATATAATATCTATAGGCCAAATTACAATCGAATACAACATCCACTAGATGACTAATAATGGAAATAATAAAACCAGCAATATCCCAATTGGTGACACGATCCTTTGATGGTAAACGATCTGGTTCATCTCTTTCCACGGAGTACATATTAGTTTTAAATAAAACAGTCATTTGGATCACAATTGCTTGATATATACAGATACATTTACATTAAATATATACAATACAATTAATTTGTAAATAATTAATTGTTGAAAATATGTGAGATTCTTTGTTCCAAAAAGGGGGAAGTTAAGGCATTTTTCTCTTACGCACTAATAAACTTGGCAAACACTACATCCTTGACTGTATACCATTTTCTAATAAACTAAATATAATTTTTCGTCATACGACATTGTTAAGAAAAATTTCTGCACATTTTTTTTGCCATGACGCCAAAGAGAACAATATTTTATTTTTAATATTACAAAAATTATGGGGGGTTCGAGTCTGACACTGACAGACACCGATGCAACCAACTGCAACCAACAAATAATGCAATTGTCCTTGTTATTATACTTTATGTATGTATGTAATCTGAACAGTAATTATTGTAATTAAATTTACAAACAGCAAAATTACATCCTCTTTTTTCTGTTTCTGCGTAATTATTGATTATGGTATTTAAATTATTTGATTTATAAAAGTGTTCATTTGAAAATCATACAAAAGTTGGCAACCAACAAAACACACAAAACAAATAATTAGGTTATGTATTAACAATGGTTTTGTTCAAATCCAATATAAAATAATTTTTCTTTATTAAAAATAACTAAATTAAAATGGATAGAAGTTTCCAAAGTCCATTTTCAACTAAAAGTCCGTTTTCTCCACGTGCAAGGCAAAGTTTAAACACATCAAGGCGTATTTTACAACCGGCTTTCCGCAAATCCTCGTAAATATTCCATTATAAATACTAAATACAGATTTTTAAACAAAATTTCCCAAGTCGTTTTAGCGTATCAGGAAAATCTGTACAATCAATTCAAGTAATTGTAAAGTCTCAAGCTAATTATGTGGAAAAATTTGGCCAACCATTACCAGTTTTGATAACTGAAGCATTAACATTTGCTGAGAGTAAGTTTTCAATGAACGTATACAGAAATTTCTTAAATATGGATTTCATTAGGAAATGCTATTGTCACCGCAAAAATTTCAACATGTGGATACGCCTGGGTTGTATGCGGCAGACGTTTATTAATATGGCAATATCGTCAAACAATTCCAACAAACATTACACCTCAAAGGAAACCCGTTATATCAAATCAGTGTTTTGAATTACAGTTGCCACAAAGCGATTTAGCTCACAGAGCTGAACTGGTGTCAGTTTTTATTGGAAAAAGTTCATCCACACCATCATGTATCGCTGTATCTCCAGAAGGTTTAAAATCAACTTTTTAGTTTATTAAAATACGTGATAACTAATTCATTCATAGGAGTTATACGATATTGGCCGGCTATAGCACACGAAAATGTAACCATAGAACAATTAGTGGATTTGCAAGGGCAAGAATGCGACAGTTTAACAGATGTGGAAGGTTTAGGATGTATTTTAGCAACTACAACATGCACAATTGTACTTGTTCAACCACATTTTACCAGCGGTAGACATAATTTTACGTGTAAAACGTTAAAAATGCCTGGTGGCTGGTTTGGTGGTATTGGAAAACGAATGTCATCATTATTTTTCGGCCCAATAAACAGTGAGCAATCTTCAGAGACTGTACTACCAATTTAAACTATTTTATTCTTAAATTATTAATTAACTATTCATTTTATTAGCGATTGGTGCGAATTTTAAGTTTATCAAACAACAATGGAACATGGACAGTTTTTGTATTAGCCGGCCATTCTATACAAAAATGGCTAATTTCTCAAACAGGCACTGAACAATTAATTTACATGGCTGAATTAAATCGTTTAATACGTGACAATTTTATGAATCGCGTATGGGAGAATTGCGGTGGTGATCAAGCTGAAATGGATACTTGGTTTTTAGATTTGCAATTATCTCAAGATAAAATCGTATTATTGGCGGCAGCTGTTAATATGACTTTATCGTCACAGGTGCATTACGCCTTCGCATGGATCGATGTAAATGCAGATCCAACACCTATAAAGTTTGACGATTTCCAATTGTTAAAAAGAAACGGCTTTTATCGTGATGAGAATCCAGCAGAGTCTTTGGGCTATCGATTTTTATTAAGCGGTTCATATGCTTATCTGTACAATCAGAGAACGATAACAGTGATTAAGCCGCATGAGGAACCAGATACGCTAGAATTTACTGCTCCGCAAGACTTTATATTAGGCGGTTCAATTTGCGTAAATACTCCGATATTTTTCTGTCGCAATAATGGTTTAGTGGCAGTTTCAAGCAATGAGTTAGGAAGTGACCTAACCAGTTTAAATTTAACATCAAACACTGCCATTGAAACGTCATTTAACGAATCAATCGTTACAAATAATTTATCAGTTTACAATATGGATCCAGAAGAAATTTGCAGTTCATATAAAGATACTTTGAGTCAATTGAAGGCAGCGTTTATCTTTCATTTGAAGAATCAGCCAACAAATCGTCAAGAAATTCTAAATGAAATCTTTCCATTGGAAGGCGCGAACGTGCCCAGTGTTGATGGAATTGTAGATAAAGTTGTTGTGAATACATGTAATGATTTATTGGACGATATACCAGCTGGTGATCCCAGATGGAACAAAGATTCACCATATGGTATCGGAAGTTCATATTCTATGCAAGTTTTATACCAATTAGAAGATAAACAGAAAGCTATTTCATTGTTTGTTTCCTTTTTAAAACAATCGGGACTATGGAAAAAATTGGCAGCGTATACTATTCACGATGTTATAATGACAACTGTGCACGTTTTAGCGGAATTATCAGAGAAAATTGTGGCTGCCATTGTATTGAAAAGTTTACCAAATAGTGAAATTTTGGAAAAAGCCATTGAAAAATCTTTAAGCACATATCAAGTACAACCTGATAGTATTCTAACAAATCAAGACATATTTTATAGAGAAGTTAGTAAAGTTCATAGAGGTATTCAAGAATTGGTGAATCGTTGTGAAGATATTGCACATTCAGAAATGAATCCTACACAAATTGGACAATTTGTTAACGATACAAATGAAATTGTTTTAACTGTTTTAAACGAAGTCATTCAATATCGACAACAAAATGTGGAAAATTTTACACCCTCCGAAACTGCACTATCTTTGGCAACTGATTATTTGCCATGGACTTGTGCAAATGGCTCAGATGGCACCGGAGATGCCTTGTTATTACAGCATTACTTAACGTACCATTACGGCTTAAAGTCAATTAATCAGGGCCAGTTAAGAAACTCTTTGTTAGATCAATTTGTCGCTTTAACTGATATAATATTAGATGGTCGTAAAAATCATTTAGAAAGCGTTAAAAATACATCACGTGAAGAAATTTTAAATAAACAATATTGCTCCGATCGTCATAAATTGATTAATCCACTGTTACAAGAAAAAGAATGGGAAAAGGCCGGACAGTTGGCTGAAAAGTATTTGGATTTTGAAAGTTTAGTGTTGATTTGCGAATTGAGTAACAATCAAAATAGATTGGATGAGTATATTGAAAAGTTTTACGAATATGGCTTTTCTGAATATGTTTATAACTGGTATTTAAAAGAAAATAAACAAGGTAAATTGATTGAACGTTATCGTAAAGTTGGTGAAATAAAGAATCGTCATAATTTGTCCACATTTTTGGCCAGTCATGATGAATTATCGTGGATGCAACACATATTTGATGGTAAATTTAATGTGGCCGCGGATACTTTAGAAAAATTAGCACGTAATGAAAAAGATAGCGTAACAAAACAGAAAACTATTTACAGTATGAGTAAATTAGCCAAATTGGCCAGTTTGAATACAACTAATAACGATGTATTTATTGATGATATTAATGCTCATTTGGATTTAATAACGTTCCAAGAAGAATTACCCGATTATGTTTTACAACATTTCGGCTACGATACAATAAATCCGCGCGTAATTCCACCAAAAGAATTGATAAATTTGTACATTTGTCCAGAATATAGCGATGCGAGTGAACTAGAATTTAAAAAGGCTTTGGATATACTGGTTTTTGTAAATGATGATGAATTAAGAGATGAATTGTGTTTAAATATTTGGCGAATGGCTATTTTAAGAGATTCATGGAATTTTAAAAATATTGACTCACCAATGGAAATCTTACAGAACACGTTATTCTTCAAGTTAATTGAATTTGCTTTAGTTTTAGGTATGGAATTGTTTTTAAAATTTGAAATTTCTTTAAATAAATAGTATTTTAGGGGCTGATCCACAGAATCTTTTACCTCCTCTAGACAGTTTAATGGAAGATTCAGTGATGACTGATTTACAAGACAATAAAAATTTCCAATTTTTAATGAAGGCTGCATACGATCATGTTCTGCGAACTTTAATTATTGCTTAGGATTTTTATTTTTTCTCTGAATTTTGTAATTTATAAAATAATGTATTTTTAAATAAATAGGAAACTGTAACAAAAACAAAATTTATAATAAAAAGGAACCTGCAGTTTTTATTGACGTTATTTGTGGAAGATGTCGCCACCGAAATATTTAATTTGTGAAAATGTGTGGTTCTTTAGCAGTTCTATTTGCAAAGTTTTAACGTTACTTTCGTCTATATACATTAGATTATCGGCAAGGTCATATCAGTTTTGTTGTGATTGTTGTGTGGGGTGATAGTGCCTGCAAAAAAGCTTATTTTCGCAATAACAGAAAATATAACACCGTAACAAACACACAAAAATAAATAAAAACATGAAGTTTACACCACGACGATTTCAAAGCATTTCTAAAATGCTTGATTTTTATTCGCAATTTAATCCATCTCCTCTGTCAATAAAAAAATTCATTGATTTCGGTAAGCATTAATATTTCCTTAAAATTTGTTATTAAAAAATTAGGAGGGTGATGCCATTATTTTAGTAGGCTGTGACTTTGACATTTAGCGAATGTGAATAAATTTTTCTAAACATGCCGGAATTTTCCAATTTTTCCTATTAGGTTTGTTTTATTATTAGATGTTAAATAGAACGTGTGTGCGTGTGTCGATGACACTTGCTCCTTGTTTCCCTCAATTACATTTCCAATTAAACAAAACATTTGCAATTTTCGATGTGGGTCACTGATCTGCGTCAACATATTCATTTGTTTACATGGCCCTCTACTGTATTCACAATTTCAAGGAATTCCGAACGCATAATTTCCCCTGGCCGGAAATCGATTGCGGTTTTCCAGCTATAACACTGTTCATATTGACCACGCGAAAATCAATGAACAAGGTGAATGAATTTTTAATTCACCAAATTATTGTAAACTTGATTATCTTGTATTTGGCCCCCCAGAAATGACGTCAAATGGACTTTTGCCTTAATTATCTTTTTGGCAATTGGAGGTGTGTATCGGAGGCGGTTCGATCGTAGGTCAGGATTCACATGTGCCAGTTTCAAATGGCTATTTTTACATCTTTACGTCAATAAATTTCTAGTAAAGATCGACCAAGTGCGAAAACGTCGCCAATTGAACTTCTTTTTGTGTTTTTTGTACAAATTTCCTCATTTGCCAGTAAAAACCAGTAATTTGGTGTGAATTAGCTGACAAATCCAAAGTGCACAAACTATTTTTGGTTGTTTTTGGCGAAAGTAAAATATTTTCAGTGCTTAAAGTATGAAACTGTATTCGAATAAAATTGAATTAAAATTGTTATTATGCTTGTTGTTTGATAAAAATGATAACAACAATCGAAATGCAAAACAAATATAATGTGTTTATGCTTATCCGTGTTCTAGTTTTCAGTATTTTTTCTAATAAATCTATAATTTTTCAATAAATATGTGGCTACTAGATTTCGTTAAATAACAAACATATTTTCATAACCGTTAAATCGATAAACTCCCCCCTTTTATCAAACGAAAAAAGTAATAAAACGTTTTCAGGGTATTATTTGAATAATTCGTGGAATTAATTAAAAAAATGAAACTGGATCTTAATAGATTTATCATAATTGCTAATAAAAATAAAGTTCATCAAAAAAAAAAACAAAAATTATCTAAAAAACATTCGATTTTCGATAAAAAAAATAGAAAGTTCTTGAATATGTAATAAAATAATATTACATATTTGTGTACAAAAATTAATCCAGGTGCATTTATGTAAAAACCTAATAATAATTTTGAAATTTATGTTTTGTCTCGGAAAAATTTCACATTGTATATTTTGCATTTTGTATGCTTTGTCGGATGATAACAAATAATTATTTACTTTTAGTTTTTTAAACAAAATTTACACTTTGTTTGTAATTAACAATAATAATCCTATAAAGCTGTAAATTATTTTAATTATCTAAATACACAAGTAGGTATTAATTATTTCAGCCTGACTTTCCATATAGTCGGTGAAATTGTTAATAATTTTGTTTTTTTTATAAATAATAATCCTTACGCATTTGCTTATTGTTTATAAATAATTATGCATCGGATCATCGGAGCAGGCTGGAAGTTCAAGGTTCAATCGAAAAGCCACCTAAAAATAATTAAATTCGCCCCATCATTATGAAAAATATAAATATGTATTGTGAAAGGACTATAAATGGACGTGATTGATGAATTATATACGTAGATCCAGTTTTAACTTGTAAATAAATAATAAACGATAAAATCATATGACTCGAGAATAATAAATATCGTCGCTGGAATTCCTTGTATTACATTTTAATGGTGTTGTGCAACCAGTCAGATGTACAAAGTCCATGTATTTAACCTGCCAACCATTTGTTTTCGTCTAACATATTCAAAACACTTATAATCATATTTATCATAAAAAAAATAATGGCGAACGTAATTTAAAATTAATGAAATGGAAATTAAATAGCCTTGTAGGTTGATTCCAGATGTGGATCTACTTTTTCCATTGTTAAAATAAAAATTTTTTTTCGAAAAACCATTTTCTGCGTCGTAAATTCGATTTTAATTTTATAAAATAAGCAATTTTTTTATAAGTTTGAATAAAAATAACTATATCGTGTGCCCTGGCCACGTACAGTTTTAGCCAATTTGAATTAATCACCCTGACAATTCAGTAAAACAATAAATTTTAATGATAATTGTTATTAAATTGACATTGTTTTACCATTTACAGGTTTAAATGCATCTGAACAAAAATCGTTTATATTCCTTAGAAAGGAATTACCGGTTAGATTGGCGAATATTATGAAGGAAATTGCCTTGTTGCCGGAGAATTTATTGCGAATGCCATCTGTTGTGGCCGTAAATGATTGGTATATGAGGAGTTTTCAGGAAATTATTGAATTTGAAAAAAGAGATGCAACCGCTGAAACGATGGAACATTTCTGTAGTGAATTAGTTAAAATAAGGAACAGGCATAGTAATGTTGTGGAAACAATGGCTCAAGGGGTGTTGGAATTAAAAGAATCACATGATGTTGACCATCATACAGAACACAGTATACAATATTTTTTAGACAGATTTTACATGTCCAGAATATCCATAAGAATGCTCATTAATCAACACAGTAAGTAATTTTAAAAATGACGAACTTTTGAAAATAAATTAGAAAAGTATGTGACCAACAATACAACCTTTACGTTTTTTTTTCATAGCTTTATTGTTTGGCGGGCAATTGGAAAATGCTCCAGGCCCAAATCAAAGTAAATACATCGGCTGTATCGATACTCAATGTGATTTGGTTAGTGTAATAAAAGATGCGTATGAGAATGCAAGATTCCTATGTGATCAATATTATTTAGCATCGCCAGATTTAATAATAAACGAAACACAACATAATCGTATGATAAACAGTGTATTAAATAAAATAAATCAATAAAAAATGTATTATTTCTTAGAATTGGAAGAGGATAATAATGTCGATATTGTTTACGTACCATCGCATTTGTACCATATGTTGTTTGAATTGTTTAAAAATTCGATGAGGGCCGTTTTGGAGTATCACAGCTCGTTGGATACGTATCCGCCAATAACAGTGACTGTGGCAAAAGGAAAAGAGGATATTTGCTTGAAAGTAAACAATTATAAATAAATATAAATGGAAAAAAATTATTCAAATGGAATATTTTTAGATGTCAGACCGTGGTGGAGGCATTCCACGTTCAACAACTGACCACATTTTCAAGTACATGTATTCAACTGCTCCACAACCAAGCAAATCGGACGCCCATACAGTACCATTGGCTGGTTATGGATATGGATTACCGATATCCCGTCTATATGCACGATATTTTCATGGTGATTTGGTTTTGTTATCATGCGAAGGTTATGGAACGGATGCCGTTATCTATATGAAAGTAAATATTTGATTGTAAATGAGGGGGTCTGTTAATAAGGTTGTTTTTTTTATTTTTGAAGGCTTTAAGTAATGAAGCAAACGAGTTACTGCCAATATTTAATAAAACTACGTCGAAATTCTACAGAACTGTTATACAAACAGGTGACTGGTCGAATCAAGCCACAAATTTAGGCGATCGACAAATTAGTACGAATATTAAAAAACATCAACTACCTCAGTCGTGTGAAGAATCGATGACTGGTGCCATATAGCTAAAAAAGTAACTTTTATAATGTACCAACCAGTTCTATTTTTTTTTTTACTTTAATTTTAGACTTTAAAAATAGTTTTTTATTATTATGACTAAATTATTGTTTTTCAGATTTTAAACAGTTGTATATAAAAAAAAAAATTAATGATTTATTTTGTTAATCTATTTAGTTTATAAAAAAAAGAATGAATATTTTTTAAGAATGTACGGTAATCGCATAATACATTATAAATGGAATGCGTATGAATGTGATATAAAAAAGAAAAACGTTTATTTTACATTGTAAATAAATTTATTTGAAAATTAAATGAAATTTAATGCTTTAAAAACAATTGTGATTATGTAAATTGAATTGAAAATTGTTATAGTTTGATTAAAAACGTTTATTTCACATTTTTATTTTTTAATAACAAATAATTATACGTAGTTTGAGTTATAAAAAGTGGAAAGTTTCCCCTGAGGTTATTTCTTTCCAGATTTTTTTATACCACCACCAACCATTGGCCCCTTTTGAGATGCCTTCGCTTTAGCTTCTTGGAGTGCTTTTTGTTGTTCTTTTAGTTTCTGTTTGTGTTGCATATCGCTTTCGTCTAGTTCACCTTTTTCTTTCTTTGGGGCTTTTAATGGTTTTTTTTTACCACCTTCGCGACCAGACATGTTTCCAAAAGCCCTAAAGTGTATTGAGCATAACCTCAAAATTCAAAATTTATTTTAACGACTGTAAAACTTACCAAGACTGGTATATTAATTCAAATAAACTTGTTTTTTTAGGAGATTTTATTTACTTCTAATGTTATTTTACAAAAATCCTTTTGACGACGAAAGAACCATTCGAATTTACTAATATTTTCAACAGCCAAAAAATACTACTTGCCTCACCTATTAGTCATTCTTCAAAGTTGAATAGCTTTGATAACTGTCTTACAGATGGGGCATGCAGTACTTTCCTGTTAGAGTCCTCTATTTTCCTATAATTTTCCTAATGGATTTTAAAAACTGATTGATTTACAAAAATTAATTAGAAGAAAACGCATTGAAAATTCTTTATTGATTCTTTATTTTCAAAAATATGTCACAATACTTCCAAACTTAAACATAAATTTTCTAAAAAAAAAAAGAAAAAAATACTAAGTTGAATAAAGTGCAAAATTGCAAATTATTGTAAACAACTTATTTGAAACATAATACGTTAACGGTATTTTAACAATTAATTGTTAAAGAACAAAAAATAGAGATACATATTCAACTTTCAACTGTTAAGAATAAAATTTTCCTTTGTACTGGCCAAGACAACGGCACCAACTTATCTTATATTCCACAATTACCGTGTATAAAAATTTTACATCTCATCTGCTCTATCATTAACTTTAATAGGTTTTCGGCATACGAAATAAACACTATCATATTCATACTGTAACATCGATTTCGGATTTTGGCAATATTTCGTTTTAACACCGGTTTTACACTTTTCCATTTCAAAGCCAACACTTTTTATAACATCACATAACACTGTAAAACTTGGTTCAATACTTTTCTCGTTTTTCACGTCAGAATAATGATATAATAATGGTCCCAAATTGATCCATAAACCGCCTGGCTTTAAAATATTGTAAATTGTTTCAATAAATTGGACTACATTCGGTGCACAATCGATGAAAAAACATGTTGCCACACAATGCCATTCATCGTCCGATGTATACACTTCTAGAAAATCGCCAGCAGTCATAGAAAACCGGCCAGCTGGCTGTATTTTCGGTATTACGTCTGGAAAACTATAGAAAATAATGGAATCATTGTAAACAGTTGATAAATATTCCATTAAAAAACTACCTGACGCTTAACATTTGATCTTCGGCTGAAATATTGTTACAGTATTGATGAATCCATGGATAAATCACGTATTCGTTAACATTCTTGCAGAGATTCAACACGAAATATGATACAATCAACATGAACATATTGAATTCGTTGCCTTGACAAGTGAATCCTCTTTTGGCAACTTCGAAGGCTAATCTGCCTAGTCCGGCGCCCGGCACTAAAACATTAATATCGCCCCGATTGAATTTGTCTTCTGGAAAATTATCGACAATTTCTTGTATTATCGGCTGATAGCACTGATTCCTTTCCATTTCGCCTAAACTGCTCCAGTCGCGCATTAATTGCTTGAACACAGACTGCACCTTGTCCAGCCCTTCGGACAATGTTCTCGCCTTGTTTTCTTGTATTGTGCCATCACCAACGTACATATTATCGAAAATTGTGTGTGCATGTTGTAGAACAATCGGAATGAATTCGCAATTCTTCTCAATGCATCTTTTGAAGTTTTCCAAGTCGTCTTTGTACTTGGAGAGCCATTTCTTGTGATGTTGCGGCAAAGAATAAAGGCAATTTTCTTTCCGGAGAAGCCTACATAAAGATTGCTCTCTGGAAACGATATATTTCAATAAAACATTTACCGATAAGGAATATATAGTGTTTAATCGTATATACGATAAAGAAGTACAATGCAAACAATAATTTCATCAAAATCAGGTCAAATTTGTAATGCATACCTGTAACTGTTAAATGTTCGAAGCACTGAAAGGAAATAAAGACGTTCTTCGTTGGCTTCACCAATTTCTTGATTCATTTTAAATGAACGTTAAGAGAATATTCAAAAGAATATTAGAAATATACTTTTCTAACCTAAATGTTCACAAATTCACAAGAGAAAAAGAAAGAAACAGAAACACTTTCCCCCCACTATGATTTAAATAGCGCAAAATTTAAATCAAGTTTAGTATCAAAATACTTATGTAGATAAAATAACAATTATTTTTAGATTTAAAAGAAACACTGGAAATTTTACAAGCAAATATTTATTTCCAACAATAAAAACAAATATAAAGTATGTAAATACAATCAATGTTTCACTAACCATAAATATTGAATTTAAAGTTTTGTATTTATTAAATAGTAAAAATGGGATTATGTGTTTAGATTGACTTTTTATCCCAAATGCACAGGCATATAATTATAAATATGTATGTTTTGATATGCAACAGCTCTCATATTGATTTAAATTCATTTTCTAATTGAAAATATTTATTAGGTACACAAAAATATTTGGAAAAAATGGTCATTTTACATTGAATCCATAAGTATGCTGAATCTAAACATAAACACACATATAAAGTTATACAATTAATGATTTATACCAATTAAAATTATATCACAGTTAAACATTTTGTCATCTATTCCATCGAAAACAACAAAAAAATGTATGATTTATAGAAGTACTTTACTATTATCTTGTATTCTAGTTGATATAACAGCAGCAAAGAATGTTAAAGAGAATGTAATCACAGCAGGAAATAGTAACATTGTGTATATCAATTTACTATAAATTACAATGCCACTAAGGGACGCTAAATGGAATAAACTTCTCAACATTCCATGTGCGGTACATCTGGAAAAAGAATGGAAATTAACAAAAAAACCGCAAAATTACTGAATTTGTACCGTAAATGACACGGGTAGGCTTCAACCACCACCAATGTAATAGCATTTACAGCACACATTAAAAAAATCTTTATGAACAACTCCACTGTTGTGACAATAAGGGATGTGCTGATAAAGAAAATGCCCGCAGATGCAAAACTGGCCAGCACTAAGGTACCAATAATGATTGGCGGTCGACTGCTAGTCTCCAAAATGAAACCCATAAAAAATAGTACTGGGAACATTAAACCAGCCCATGTCATTGTTTCGTCGTAAAAGTCTTCCAAGAAAATATTGTAATCGAAATCTACCACACATCCAGATATGAGTGAACGATATGTATTGTTAATTAGTTTGCAGTTGATAAAACGATGTGTTGCCAAATCTGTGTCAATGAATCTATAAAAAATACATTTAAAATGCAAGATAATTCGCCCGTTCTCATAAAATTTACTTGCAATCTTTTATTATGGAATCTTGAAAGTATGTTATCGATGATTTCACATTAATAAATTCCACATCTTCAATGGAACAATTTAGAAATTCCACATGATTTAAATTCATATGTGTAAATGTAACATTTTTAAATAAACTGTTCTTATATTGAACGTTTTCGATAGTTTCATTTAGAATTAAATCGGTGTAATTGGCGTTATAAACATATTGGCGCATCGACAAATATTCTTCCTGTCTTAGTTGTTTTATTTGATTTGTGGAGAATGTTGACACCCCCATATAGACAAACCCCAACAATATATGCAAATTTGCCAATAATACAGTTGTGCGAAAATGTGTTGGTGATGAGACACGTTGAAAAGCTTCACGAAACTACAATAAAATTACAAAAAAAATTCCATAAACTCGAAACTGTAGTCGAAAAACTAACCGATTCCAAGCCGGTGGCGAATATGTTCCTGGTTGGACTCATCGGTCGCTCCCTATAAGCACTTCTTCCCGGCAACTCCAGCTCCGTTAGTCCATATTGAGTTCTGGCTTTATTCAAACGATGTAATCGTTGGTAAACTGCCAAAGCTTCAACTTCTCTAGACGCTTCTAACAAATACCGCGGCGATTCTGACGCCCAAATCAAGCCAACAATACAAACCAGTGTCGGTAGAATGCTTATTATTAAGAATTTATGCCATGAACTCCAATGCTCCTGATTGTCTTCAACAATTTCCGCGCCTAAAGTGGGCATTGTTAGATGGGCCATTATAGATGTGAAAATAGCCCCCAGTGGCCACATGGAATGCAAAGCCCCCGCGTACCGGGATCGAGTGGCGCGTGAACATGTCTCTGTTAAATAACTGAAGCATATTGGAAAAGCACCAGATACTCCCAGACCCGAACAAAACCTGATAAAATCAATTCAACGTAAAAAAACTAATTTAATTTGGAATATTTGTTATTGCCTGGCCATCATAAAGGTTCCATAAGTGGGCATAACAGAAGCAACCGCTGAAAAAAGTACAGCGACGCTTAATGCACTGATCAAAGCACGTCTTCGTCCCAAATGGTCTCCAAGAATACCCCAAGCGAACGATCCACCAGCCATTGCAAGCAGTGTGATTGAAACTGAATTAATTTAAATAGTGTAATTTGTCAACTGAATTGTTTTTTATTACCCAGCCAGTCTTTTTTGTGTTCATCGATGCATAAATGCAGTTCTGCAGCTGGTAAAATGTAACCCAGTATTGTTAATTCCGAACAATCGGCAGCTAATCCTAATCCAAGTACAAAAGTCAATAATAATTGGGCTTTGCCCATTGCTGCTTGTGATAAGGCATCTTCGTGGAAGCCAACTAAAGCTTCACCATTATGTACTACACCACCACTACTTGTAGATACTGAAAATGATGCTAGAAATTGTTGAAAATATTTGATTTTAGCGCAAAGCGATTTAATTTATTTGCGAAGCAGTAAGAAAATTGTGTTTTTTTGGATCTTACGTCTTGGTTCTGATGGTCCATTTTGTGTGGATTCCAATGGTGGAACTAAACAAGCGGATTCTTCACACATTTTGATGATATCTTTTGATTTTTCGTTGTATTTTGCTTTTATATAACAGCACGTTCATCTGCCATATAAAAAACAGTTATTTGATAAAACATCAAAGTGCTATTAAAGTTATTAAGTTAAAAGCGTGTTATGCACCTATTAGCTAATGTTACATATTATGATAAGAATCGCGATAGGTCTATCAATAACTAAATAAAATTGTTATCATGGTTTAGATTAAAACAAAATAATTGATCCAAAACTAGAGGCGGGCATTTAAATCGTGACATTTTCGTAAAGAGTACATTTTTGTAACATTTACCAACAGTAAATAAAAAGCAGTTAAAAAGGATTTGTTCTTTGAATAACAATGAGAGAAAACTGCGCTGCTTGAGGCATTAAAGTATAAATTATGGCCTTTCTGTGAAAAAAATCTTTCCTGTTATAAAATTAAGAATAAAATTAGCCAAACAGAACATTACATAAAACTCACCTGCACTTGATTATGTAAACTAATAAAAACGTATTTATTGCATCAAGTCTTTTGTCAAGTATCACGCTACTGTTCACATATACTATTGATTGAAGAAAAACAACCCACCAAGAAAGATCAATAATTGGAGATTTTCAAACCCCATACCTATTATTATTCCCTATAAAAATGTATTGCACAAGTTCACACAAATAAATCTGCGCTAGATGCTATTTATCAGATAGAAATTGTGTCAGTATATAGTTTTCCTTGTTTAATAAATAAATTTTTCATAATGTTTTCATTATATTTCCACCTGGAAAACATATTAGGAAAATTTTAAAGCAATTAAGTACGATAGATGGCACTTAGTTCTAGTCAAAAAAGTTGAAATATGAGATTTATTGGTTGCATAAATATAAACCGCTATTTAGCTTCAGAATTTCCGATAGGTAAATTTAAAGATAAATTATCTAAGTACTTTGGAAAAGTTTTTACTTTTTTGGTAAAATAAGTTTAATTAATTACATAATGGTGGTCAAACTTAACTTAATAGCCGCTGCTTGTGAAAATATGGGCATTGGTAAAAATAATGATCTGCCTTGGCGTCTAAAGTAACATTTTCATTGTTATTATTTATTTTAACCTATAACTTTGCAAAAATTCCTCTAGATCTGAGATGAGTTTCTTCCAAAGGATGACTACAAATACTAAGGATCCAAATAAAAAGAATGTTGTGATTATGGGACGTAAAACTTGGGATTCTATTCCTAAACAACACAAGCCTTTGGCTGGCAGAATTAATTTTATTTTGTCCAGAAACGATGTAAATGTTGCTTTTAATGATGTGTATGGATTTAAAAGTTTGAATGAGGCTGTTGAAGCACTTGAAAATGGAAAATTTAAAAATTCAGTTGAAACAGTATGGGTTATAGGAGGCAGTTACATTTACAAGGTAGAAAATTGTTTTGCGACTTCTCATTGGTCAATTTGAATTTTCTTAAGAAGCTAACTTCACTAATTCTCTGAATTTGATTTAATTTATAAACCGTGTTTATAAGTTTATAAAAGTTTATAAAAACTGTGTCAGAAACTATAATATTTTTTATTTTAAGTGATATATTTTTGTAATTAATGAATTAATGTTTAAGGAATCTATGGATTCTAAATATTTTTATAGATTATATTTAACGGATATCAAAAAGCATTTTGATTGTGATGTATTTTTTCCAAAATTCAATGAGGAAAGTTTAAAGAAAGTCAGGTAATACTAAACGTTTTTTCCAAAAAAGTCAAAATTATTGTTGGCTTTTCTAGTGATCCAGAAGTGCCTTGTGGGATCCAAGAAGAAAATGGTATTCAATTTGTGTACAACGTTTATGAAAATCCAAATTTTCCACAAAGTTCATAAATAAGATGCTATTTTCATTTTGTTTTTTCAAATTTGTACTAAAACAAATAAAGTTGTTTTCGTATATTTAGTTATTTACGTTTTTTTTTTAATTTGAAGCCAACAAAACATTTTAAAGTTCCCGCTTACTGACCTCTGTTCTTCCGAGTTTGGTTAAAACTTTTTGACAGTTTCCGGTCCACCGG
>SSSI01001794.1:0-19327 GCA_004796505.1 Oryzaephilus surinamensis
TTAGAAAATGATACGAGGAATAGTTTTTAATATACAAAAATTATTTTATTGCTTTTCGAAATATTCGCCTTTAATATTAATACATTTTTGCATTCGGTGAAACCATTCTTTAAAACAATGATGCCACTCTTCCAGAGACACTTCAGAAACGAGGTTTTTATATTGTTCCACCGCTTCATCTGAGGACGAAAAAGTGATTCCCCGCATTTTATCTTTAATTTTGGGAAACAAGAAGAAATCACAAGGCGCTAGGTCAGGGCTGTACGGTGGAGGTTTCATTGTGCTGACTTTTAGGGTTTCTAAATATTCAATTGTTGTTCTTGCTGTATGGGACGACGCGTTGTCATGATGTAAAATTATTTTTCCGTTGGGCCGTTTTTCACGAACTTTTTCAAAAATTTGCGGTAAACAGACATTTGTATACCAATTGGCAGTAACAGTACGTTTATCTTCCAATGCTATAGTTGCAATATGTCCCGTTTTCGAAAAAAAACTAGCAATCATCTTCTTACCAGCACTTCGAATTCGTCTAATTTTTGTGGGATTAGGTTCGGTTCGAAAGACCCATTGAGCCGATTGACTTTTTTTTTCAGGTTCATAACAATATATCCAAGATTCATCACCTGTGACAATATTCCAAACCAAATTTGAAGTGCCTCCATTGAATTTTTCTAGAGTTTCTCGACACCATTCAACGCGTTGTACTTTTTGATCTGAAGTCAGCTTATGTGGAATCCAGCGACAACAAAGTTTTCTTACATCCAAATATTGATGTAATATGGTTTGAATTTGACTCATCCCAATGCCTAATGTCGCCCGAATACATTCATAAGATGTTCGTCGATCTTCCTCAAGCATGGCTCGAACAGCGGCGATATTTTCATCAGTAACTGCAGTTCTTGGGCGTCCTTCACGAAATTCATCACTAAGAAAATATCTGTCTCTTTTATATTCATTATACCAATTATAAATTGTTGCCTTAGAAGGAGCTTCTTCGCCAAATGCATTCCTTAGTCGTTCTTCACACTGTTTAGGTGTTAAATGCGATTTAAAATCGTAAAAAATCATTGCTCGGAAATGTTCTCTGGTTAAATTCATTTTTGACTAAACATAAAATCTTTAAATATTGATATTTAAAAAAGTATTAGAACAAATGAAACAAATTAAACGACAATCAACTAACAAAACCTTAAAATATAACTGTTAAATGTAAATATTTTGTTTTTCTTTCTACAACCATGGCATTCTAGATATTTTCAGTGTTCCCTACGTAAAAGCTTCTTCAATTTCTTTTTCGTTTTCATATTTATTGGATTACATATAACGTATTATTCTATAGTATATTATAAATATTGTTCTTTTTTTTTAAAGAAATAATATTAAATATTTATATTGCATTTTTTAATATAAAAAAATATTTTAATATCATTTCAAGAATCATTTGTAGGGAATACATATTACATATATGTAATTCCAAAATTAAATTTATCTAACATAATAGAGTGGATACTATTACAAAAAAATGTATTTTGTATAAATAACTTTTAACAATAACTTTAAGCAAAGTTGCAACTTTTTGAAATTGTCAATTAAGAAATAAAATTTTAATGAAACTTTCGTAGTTTTGTGCATATCATAATACAAAATACATATAAAATATTTAGTAAGTGATTTGTTTTTACTTTTTAGAATTATTTATATTCAGCGAATATATATTTATACACATACAGTGTCATAGTCTCATAGTATATGTATTAGTATTAAAACGAGAATTTCATAAGTAGGTACATATCGTGTGGTTCATCCAAAATATTTAAATAAAAGTTTTATTTTACAGCAACATGAATTCTGCATTTGCTTTACATATATTATAGCCAGGACTCCACTTTGTGTACTTATATCTTCAAAAGTATTCAGCCTCTTGTGTAGATATCTTCTTTTCGAATGGATATAAAGTCATTAAATTCAGTGTCATTACTATTAGATTTCACCTGAAGTACTATTACTAAATACGCAACAATTGTGCCAAACATCTACAACGATTATCTAATATTAAATTACTACTCGTATATTTTTAAAAATAGTTTTATATGTTTACTATACCATTCCAAACGTAGATATATTTAGTGGAAATATATCATAAACAGATAATTCAAGTTTGTTATTTTGTAAATGAAAATAAAAACCAAATACCTAGAATCATGTTTTCAATTTTGAAATATATAGATAATTTACAAATTCGCTTACGTTGTAAACATCATTTATTATGTATTTTTTGGAAATAATTAAATTAGATGAATTCTCGACAAATTTGTTACTCTTGAAAAAACAAAACATGTTTGTTACCTATTTGTTAAAATAAATAATGAATATTGATGTATATACCTGCACCTGAATAAAATGAAAACCCATTATTATTAAAGTGACATTCAATATGTTAAAGAAAACAGTATTCAGTAATGAAACTAAAAAAGTTGTTTTATATTCTTCAACTGTTATAAAAATAAATATTGTATTAGTTAAATCAATTATTGTGGTCATAAATATCCCCAATAAACATACTGAGAAACCTGAATTTATGTAAGATATAAAATTTTTCAGTATAACATAACAATTGATAATATCAGATATATTTTTCGTTGAATTTTCCAAACATCTTTTGAATTTTGAATATTTCTTGATAGCCGTAATTAATATATTCAATGTTTTATTAAGAGCATGAAATCTTTGATAAGTAAGATACAAATTACAATTGAGTACAATTACATTTATATCGAATACAAAATATGGTAAAGAAGACTTTGTCCAATTTAAGATATCCATTTTCATCGTTGATGTGCTATTTTCCACAAAGCTATATATGTATGAATACATTATCAATAAAATATGAATACATTGATATATAGTAATCAAACGTTTCGATTTTTCATGATCAAGATTCATATTTAAATTGTATAAATCATCGTCAAATTTTTCAATTAATTCCAATTGTTGTTCATAATTATGTAAATGTAATAAAGAAAAAATCCAAAAAGAGTACACACTGATAATTGATATGTAATAATGTAAGTAATTCATTAAAATGTTGTATTTTTCAATGTTTGACTTTGAATTGTTACTTTTAACAAATAACAATATTGTAAAACATACTATTTGTATAATTTGAACATAAAAGCACTTTTCTTTGAAAAATCTAGTTTTTGAATTCAACTTTATTGAATTTAATCCACAATAATTTGCCATTAGGCAAATAGGTTTTATGCTATTTTTGAAAGACATATTTTTTAAAAAACGTATTTCTAGTATTTTTGTATAAACCAAACTAACGAGGTGGTTGGTTTTAACATTTAGGATTAATCTATTTTAATATTTCATTTGTTTCAAATGAACAAGTTTTAAATTATTTAGCATAAGTACCAACAACAAAAGTTTGAACGATACCAAAAATGTTTTTTTCCATTAGCGACAAGTTGCCCATTAATGATACATTTATTGGTGTTATATTGTGTGGTGATAAAATAAAAACAAAAAAATGTTTTGTAGTTTGAATATCTCACTTCACACAACACATAATATGTATGATACTAGACATTTTCATTCAAATTTCCAATTTAAAATTTTGCATAAAAATAATCCAAAATAAATATTTCTCAAAACATGTCGCAAACAGATATTATATTTTCTATTCTGTATATGACAAACAGTACAAACACCAAACACTAAACTCTAATACTCGTACTATTCTAATAGTGGAATTATTCTAAGTAAAATTAAGTATTTTATACCTGGGATTTCACTAAATTTAATTTAATATTCATTGTAAAATACAAGACTTCTATAGAAATTTAAATGGAAGAAAATGATGCTTTTTTTAAATATACTACTAAAATTTATCAACCATATTAAAATTAAAACATTATTATTTGCTGTAGTAGACCATAATGTTAAACTCACAAAACAAATAGTAAAATAAACAAATAAAATAATATGTACATGTATGCATGTTTTAAATAATATTATTGGTTTTGTTAAAAATATGTTCGAAAATAAGTTAAAATAAGTTAAATTTTAAAAATTATTTTGATAAACAATATTTATTGTTATTGAATTTAAACTACCATAATTATTAAACTAATAAAGTATATATTTAACAATTAACTATTAGATTCAAATTATATTCATTCTTTTTAAATATTGTAATAACTAATAACCGTTTAGTTTTTATTACTTTCAAGTTTCAACTTCTATTTATAATGTTTTCCGGCATATTCAAATAAAACATAAAAGTTACCTAATGGTAAAGTTTAATTCATTTTCGTATTGATTTATTATTATATGTACATATATAACGGAATTTAGAAATTAATGGTTATATTGTAAATTTTCCGCATTCGTGAACATATTTTGTCACATATTGGTATTAAAGTAGATTTGTTGATACAAAATGCCGATATAAAAATATATTTTCAATTAATGAATGATTGAAATTCTCGATTAAAGTCCAATAATAACAATATGAAACAATATATTATAAAGAAAGTTAAATTAAAAGAACGCCGGGTAATAATTTAGATAAAACCATAAATATAAACGTAAAATAATCCTTTAGAGAAATAATTTTAAATTATACGTAGGTATACGTTATATATACATTTGAACAAGATTTCCCAAGGATATAGAAGTAAATTTGTTTATCTATAAATATAAAAATAAGAAATAATAAGAGTGAATACAATCTTTTCTACAAAATAAGGAAAATGCATGAAGAAAGGAATTTAAATCTGAAAATACATATTTTATATACATTCGTTAAACATTTTATTATTAAAGTATAAATAATTCTTTTACTTATTATAGACATAAAAATGCTAGCATGGAAAATTTCGTCGTTTAATCATGTTAGTAATAGAGAAGATTGAAACTATTTTAAGTTGATTGCTGTGAAGAGGAATTTGCAGTCGTTGAAGGATTTACAGCTTTCTTTCTAGCCCATATATTCATTGCAAATTTGATTTCCTTATCAAATGCTTCTTTCAGCGTTGTCTGGAAACAAATTAATAAGTATTATTCTAAATCAATTTACTTAGTCATAAGATTTATAACTTTAGTTCTATTTCTGATAAAATATAAATGAAATTTTGCTGATCGATGGATTGATTAAAAAAAGAAATCCAAGCAGCAACACTCATGATATCATTATTACTTTTTCAATTTACTCCCCCAAAACACCATCACATCGTTGCAAAGCCATTAAATATCCACTTGAGTAGTGGAATTAATTAAATTTATTATAACTTTGCGATTCTGATGGGAACCAAACGAGCTCTAACGAGGTTGTCAAATTTCAATGTGCTGCTTTATTAATTAGAACAGCTGCTGAAGCGTTTTGTTGTGTTATAATACATTATCAAACTGATTTTTACGGATTTCGATTTTGTATGTAGTTTAGTTAAATCATTTATTTAAATGGAAAATGAGTTTTTATCAGTTTTTTCTCTTTATACTTTCTTTTTCTCACAACGATTTCAAGTTAAAATTTATTTTGATTAAATCGGATTTCCATGTTCTAACGTGAAAGTTATGTAAATGGGAGGAAATTGACTTTTCCTTTAATATTTAAATTTTTTAGCGTGAAATGTTTTGTGGTTGCTCCAAGTTTTTTATATACATAAATATTAAATGAATGAGAAAAGTAGAGGAAAATGAAACAATCTGCAATAACTTACTTTTTCTGCTACTGCAATTTTTTTTACATTCCATAGAAATTCGAATATTGAAATAATTAATGCTAATAGAACGCCTGCTGCTAGTACCACGAAGACACCACCTACGTGGCCCAAATCTAATTCGGTGGCGGTTGCTTCAATTGTATGTTTATCTTCCTATATGCCAATAAAGAAAACTTTTTCAATTGTTGAAATTAAGTTAAAAAGTAATTAAATCAAACCTTATTCCATCACTCGTTGATTTTATAAATTATAAGCATGCTTGCATTTATAATATAATCACATTAAATCATTTTTGGTAAATTAGGTATTAAATTATTCATAAATTTATTGGAACATTAAATTAGTTTAATTTGTTTTTTGGGTAAAAATTTATGAAATTGTCTGACCTGACACTGACCACCGCCATTCATTTCTTTCCACCACTTTTCTTTAAGACGATGTAATTTTCCACTTTCTTGCATTTTTAATATGGCCTCGTTTATTGATTTTCGGTAAAGGGCATCTGGAAATGAATGGAATAATGAAACGTAGAAAGAAAATAACAATACATTGGAATATTATTAACACAGCATAATATGTAATTATTTTAATTGTATTTTGCATGTGGAAAATCAGCATTCTATTCCATGTTGGTTTTGGTTTTTATGATTAATTGTTTCAATGTGTCAAAGTTGAACTATTAATTTTACAAATTTATGATTAAAGTGTTTTAGGGTTAATGGGAACTACCCGCAGTTATAACAAATTATGCAACGAAATATATTTTACATAAATGTAATATAATTCTTGTTTTTATATCTAATATTATCTTTTAATTTTTCAACTCAATAGATTTAAATAAAACAAATTTATCATAATAATTGTTGATTTTAATTGTGCTTCAGAGTATAAGATAATATAACATTTATTTAAGTTGTTGTATGTAAATCAATGAGTGTATCACGATATGGAAGTGTATAATGTAATTAATTTCTGTTTTAGACTAGTTTAAATGTACATAGCGAGGATAAATTCCAAACAAACCCTCACACACACACCACTCAACTATACATATCCTAACAAATCCGCATACACTTATTCGTCTCGTCTCCTTTTAGCCATTCCCATAATACGAAAACTAAAACAGGCACAACTGCTTACTTGTAGGCATCGCAATTCCATATCCTTTAGAATCCAACAAACTACCAACTTGCATAAGCTCACAGTTTCTCTCCATTTCGTATTCAATCGAGGAACTTTCCATAAGAAAAGCGTATTTCCTTTTACTGGTTAAAACACGTTTTACGCCATCATTGTTGTTCTTTTCAAATACAGTTGGATCAGCCGATTCCATCTGCACCCACATCCGGTGATATGTTGAGAAATTTGTGTCTTTGAAAAAGGATGACGTTGAACCGCCTTCAAGACATCCATATTTGATTTTCGTTTGTCCAGCCAAATCTTCGGCATTTTCTATTGTTGGGCCCATACGTTCCATCGTGAGAAATGCTGCCATATTGGCCGTATATGAGGCTGTTATAATTAAAGAGAAAAACCACCACATACCAGCCACCATTCGTGTAGAGATTCCTCTAAAATTATTATATGTCGAAATGTATAACAATTTCTAACTAGTGCAGTTTATTAAATTAAAGCCGTTTGACGTTATTATTAAAGCGACGATAATAGGTATTAAAATCTAAGAGAATCAATTGAATTTAATATAAAATTCATTGAACAATGTTCTAACTATTAGCTAACATCTGTTTTGTCCAACATGCATGCATAATTGCATGGTTTTATTGTTCAATTGTAATCTTAATTAACCGGCTATTGTGCAAAAACGGTGAAAATAAAGGTGTGTTACTGTGATATAATCAGAAATAAATATTTTAACAGAAACAAAACCATAGGGAACAGTTTATTAATACCTAAACTGGACGTAATATGCATTAATTGGATGCCGTAATTATAAACCATTATATACCACTGAAATGAATTACTCTCATAACAGTGAACTTGTATTCAAAACGGGTTTACCATCAGTTACAATTAAAATACTTTAATCTTACAACTAGTTTCATTCTAAAGGTAATATATATACGGGCATACACAATAAACACTATTATACACAAAATATTATTTGTGTTTAATAGATTCTTTTAGTTTAAAATCAGACATCGACAGTACATATATTATACAAGATTGTACATAATATCTAAAAAAGGAAAAATGTATAAAATGTACAAGAGTAAAGTGTGTATGAATATATATCGGCAATGAAAAATAAAAAATAAAATGTGTTCGGCTTCTTTGAACAGGAGTTCTTTTCTGTGAGCTGTACAAGGAAGCGGTCAAAGAATATCATAAACTATGACTGACCATGAGAAAGAGATGAGAGGCACATGCCATACCATGTTGGCACGCGCTTCTTAGAATGTTACTTTGAAGTAGATAGTGAAGCCGACACACATCTCTATGGCCGTGTCACTTTATTTCTTATTAATATTGATGTGCCTCTTCAGAAACGTTTCAAAGTATTTTAATGGAACGACGGATGCATGTGAAGGTTTTTAATCTTTTGTCTATCGCGGTTATTTTATGAAAAAAAAAACTAGATGCAAACAAAAAGTCTACTCACTTTGGTAATATGTCACATCCTTGGGCCATAATAGAGCCAAGAGTTAACCAACAGCAATTTTTAATGTTCCAAATATTCTCTAGTTCCTTAGGGTAACGATTGCAAGGATGTGGATTTTCCCAGTCGTTGGGGTTTAATCTATAAACATCTAAATTTGAACATTGAAGCTCGGTTTACAAGTTATTACTCCTATTTAGTTAATGAAAAATTTGTACTGACATTTACGAAATTATTATATTGTTTTTATGTAAAGAATTTCTAATTTTCTATATACATAATGATATTAAAATCATTTTAAGCAAAGAAGCAAATGTGTATTTGGCTAAATATTGTGAGTTTTAATGTTAATTGTTTGCATAAAAGTAACTATTTACATTATAATTAAAATTGAAACAAAAGCAAAATTTAACGCTGAATTTTAATTACTCAAGTTTTCATTTAAATTAGTTCTGATTTCATTTACATTATGGAGTGTTTTTCCAAAATGTTCTTAAACAATTCAGAGTTTGTGATAGGTATCCCCTAATTTAAGACTAGTTTTTTATTCTTGAGTTCACCAAATTTGTATCAATCTTTTGAACAGATTCTTTTCTTTCGTCATTAGTATTAGCGATGCAAAATTCTCATAAAACATTTTGATTAAGGTCTCTATTGATGAAAATTCCCATTTTGCTAATACCACAAACCAAAAAAAAGACGTTTTAAAACCTTTACCTTGCAACTAAAAAGATTATCATGGATATAACCAAGTAAGCAGTGGCCATGTAAAGCCAGACGTCAAGCGATAAGGGATGGCTGAAGGATAAAAGCTCTGGCGGTTCCTTAACAGCTTTTGCGTATAGAATACTGATACCTAAAACAAAACACTTTTTAAATAAAATATATACGTGTCGAGCATTACGAAAACCATTATGTTTTTGAAACAAATATAAAATATATCTGCAATATGTTCTTATAATATGCATGATTCAACACGAGTATCAAAAAGTAAGTAGTTGTTAAAAAACAATATTAATATTTATTCCTAATTGAATATATGTACATCTAATAACTACGTACCCAAAGTCATGAATGGCATTGTAAAATCTACAGCTTTTCTTCTTTCATAAGTAATCGTTAAATCGCATACAGCTAAATCAGCTTTCTGTAGAAAAATAAATAATATAATATATTACTCATCAGATTAAAGATCAATAGGAATTTTATATATGTATACGTAAATATGTAATGTAGAACGTGAATTCGATATGTGTGATATCGTTTACATTTTCCCATTTTTCCATTATTGCCTGTTTCTCTACACAAATTTGTTTTTGTGTTCCCAATTTTCAATGGGACAATTTACAATCAAGAATACTTATTTCAAATTCACTATACCTTGATTCTAATTTAAATAATTGATAAAGTGAGCATATATTCAATACTTCTAATTCACTACGAACCTTAGTGAATAATTAAATGTGAAAACAAACAATCCTCACTGCTCCCTTGCGATCGTAATTGATTTAAAAACAACACAAGGGAAATCAAACAGAATTTTTTTATTACTCTTTGTACATACATATTCGTACACATAGAACTGTAAATTACTAAGCTCCAGTTTATATAACTAGCAGTAAACATTTAACATATAATAAAATATGTGTGGGTACAACTTATATAGATTTAGGGCAAAACTTTTCAAGTAATTGAATGTGTTTTAGGGTTTGAAATTATTTAATTACTTTGTTTCCTGGGGTCGTGCTACTTTTCATGTTTGTATAATATGAATTCAAATATATCAAAGTATGTTTTACTTTACTATAAGTATACAAAAACTGAATAAAGAATCTAGTGCATTTAATTCAAATTAGGATTGTAAAAGAGGGTCTATCTTTGAATTGATCATCTTAGCTTATTCAGTGAATAAAAAAATGTTTGGTTCATGTTTTAGTTTTGCACAGTAGGTATATGTATTTAAACATAATAGCATAAAAGATTTCTATTTATTTTATTTCATTTAAATGAAAACCTAATGGATATACATATAAAAATGTTAAAAGTTTCATTTTACGCGCATATATAAAATTTTATAAATATGTCTACTTTGAATATAAAATAAATGATTACCTAATCTCTTTAGCTTTATATTCGTAGAAGCTCGTTAGAGAATTTTTATGAAACTGTAAAATGAAATTTATGTATGTACCCACATTCATTGAGGATTTGATTTTATTAGATACACTGTTACTTCAATAATATTATTGACGATGTAGGTAAATGGATGAGCCCCACGAGAAATGAATCATAAATGTTAAGTTGGTGATAAGGTTTTCCTTTAAAATATGTATTTTATTCAATTTATAAAGCACTGAAAATAAAATTTTCTATACCAAAGATATTAATAATATAATATAGTGTAGATATTGAAGGAAATATAATGTATATGTGAAATTTTATATTACTTTTTCCAACATATACATACATAGGTATAATATGTATATATAGTATTATATCAAGTTTTATATATTTACTTGTGATTTTTTTGTACAAAATAAAATTTTCCAAAAAAGAAAGAAAAAAGAAATACGAGTCATATAAGCAAAAAAATTTTTTTCATAAAAGACTGTGATTGAATCAGTGAATGAAAATTTTAAGTCAATAGATAAATTTTGGCCCTATTTGCTCGTCTATGGGTTCTTTCTTGATAAATTGAAATTTACAATAAAAGAATTTTCAATGTATGTAGACGTGTGTATGTGCACAGTCTACTATTCATCGGCACATACATTTTCATGTAGAAAGACATCCGAAATAAAGAGGAACTAAAGAAAGTTTCTGGCGTAAGCTCTGTCAAATCAGGAAATGTTGAGTGCACGTGTTAAAGGAGATATTTCTAATAAAATTTTTGAAATGCAATTAAGTGCGATTTTGACAAATGAACAAAAGAATTAGCTGATATTACAGCGTTATAGATAGATTTCATGAAATAATTCAGAATATCTTCTTTTGTGCAAAAGAATTCGAATATTGAGAGTTTTAAAATGTTCCACTGTACTTTTATCACAATACAGTTTTGTAAAGAACATAACCAGATATGACTACAATATTTGTTACAATATTAAAGCTGTACATTCTGAATAAACCATTATTTCTTTAAATGTTAAAAGAGAAAAAACAGCAAAAAATAAACACTCACTCTGTCTAGTAAATGTCGTATAAGGCCATTCCATTCTTTAGTTTCTGGATTATAGTTTCCGTGCTTACCATCTTCCACTAATTCAAAAGAATAACTACAGTTTAATGTTTCACAAATGCCATCAATCAAATCCATAGCGTATCCTTCAAATCTGGCATTGCCATGTAATAATTGTCCATTTTCAGCTACACGTCGCATTAAATATGGTGCAGCAAGTCTAAACGATAGAAAACAACGTCAACGAAATCCAAGAATTTTTTTTAATAAAAAAACGTTCACGTTTTTTGTATGTGTGTAAGTATGTGTATAGCAAATAAACATTGATGTTTACCCGAATACCTGGACACAACCCTAAATGTTTTCTGTTGGATTTGTTTTTTCAGTTCCTTCTCACGTTCAGCCAATGTTACATTTGCATGGATCAAATTCGGTGACATAGGATCCCACATACCAGTTAAACGGAATTCCGCCTGGGATAGTTCTATGATTTGTAATTTACAGTGGGTTCGTTGTCCGAATGTATCGAATTGTTTAATTGGACCGGTCAACGGACCAGGCAGTAGACCCTTTTCTAAACCATGCTGAAAAGTGTTATACGTGGGGGTTAGTGAGAAAAAATTAATTTACTCCAACTGAAAATTATGTTATTTACGGTCAAAGAGTTGGGGGCTTTTGCTTTTCTATTTTGAGTGTAATAGTTAGGTACGATTTAATTTATAAGACAAGCGGATTAATGTTATTTATTATTATAACGTTGGAAATTGTTTCTTTCTCCAACAGATAGATATAAGTTTAGTCATTTATAAAAATTTAATGGTTGATTAATTTGAAAATTGCTTAATTATTGTACCATAAAAGCAAGGTAGGAAGCAATTTATCTGACGACGACGCCTTCTTCTTTGTGTCGCCTTATTTTCCTTACAGTGCAATTACTTTATATAGAAAAGCTAATGGACCAAAGGTGTGACAGAGTGAAAAATACTTTATGATCCTTAGAAGGTGCTATATTGGTTATAATATATACCACCTTCTAACAAATTATGTACACTATAGTAATTTTACTAGGTTATTCGAGTTATCATAAAGCTTTATTATATTACACTATTAAATTGCTTAAAGCTTTTGTGGTTGGCAGTCGTTGTAGAAATTGTTATCGACAATTTCCATTGATTATATTTCAGACTGGTACATAAGGAATTTATATTAGCCGTAAATCGTATATCTAATAATATTCATTCGCATTTACCTTTTGAACAAAAGCTGAAAATCGAAATCCATGCGATGAAGTCTCATATCCATTACAGTTCAATGGTTTCAATAGTAATTCCTCAGTTTCTTCCAGCCGAGAAAATACAGTGATGAATAAGTTTAGAGCATCATATAATAATGCTGTTTTTGTCTGCAATCAGAAAATGCTATCCATAACAATACGCTCAACTTTTTATATAACAATATAACAAGTAGAAGTAAATTCGCATAATAAACAAAAAGTTTTTAATAATAAAATAACTGGATGTACGTGTAATAGAAATATGTAGTGAATTTGTTATAAAAGTTATTTTCCTTGAAATTAATTCGACAGTGAGAAATATAATTACATATATATTTGTTGCATAATTCGGCCAAGTTCCAGTCAATAAATTTTATCATAGATGAGTATGTAGATTATCACATTTCAAACAACAATTTATATGTGAGCAAATGAATTTTCTCTTCTGTTTGGGGTATAATTGTGAGTGTGTGGCCAGTTTGTCTGAATGTTGTCCCCAGTGATATCAGGGGTGATTGATATGAACCGGGTCGCTGTACCAGCAGCCGCGTCCGTCCCAAGTCGAAAGTCTAATCGAGCGGAATTAACTTGGGACGTCCAGACAGATATATTACATATGTTATCCGGATCGTTTTGCCTCAATATTAGAGCGAATATTTAGAATACTAACTGTTTTTTGGTCGGATCGGTTTCCGAATAAATACATTTTAAATAGTATGTTTCGGGGCGTGATTTGCAATATTGATAAACTCACTCGCCAATTGGACAAATAAATTAATTGAGTTGGCGGATTTAAAGAAATTTAAAATATAAACGCTGATTAATTGCTTTTCATCTTTGTTTAGGTTTAATTTAAATTTTCAACTATGTATATTATACGTAATAGGATGCAATATGTAAAATACTTATTGTTTATTCATTATAAATAAATAATGCATTAGAGAGTGATTATAAATTCTGATAGAGTTTCTTGTGGTTTATGTTTATATGTTCATTTATTAATTATGCGTAATTTACTTCAAATTTTACAACTTTCTACTTAAGGGTTAATTTCGTAGAGTGCATTAAATAGACAGTTGCAACACTATTTATTAACGATTTTATCTTTAAATGAATAAGAATAAAGTATTCTAGTTGTTGTAAATATTGCACAATTATGCAGCAAATCTGTTTAACTTGTATTCCAAGTGTACCATTGGGAGAGGTGAGCAGATGTCAACTTGGCGCATTCGCCATTTCTTTTACTGTCGTCTCTACTGAATAATATAAAAGACGGGAACTTACTCGGACGACACTCGACGGTATTTCAATACGATGTTGTTGATGTTCCTGATATAAACCTACTAGTTCCCAATCCCTGACGACATCATCCAAGCTATAGCTGTTTGGATCAAGTAATCTCAATGCAGATATATTTGCCGTTATGTGTCTAAATTCGGACCAATCTAACGTGTGGGCGTCCTATATATAAGTATATATGTGTAGTATCAAAATCAAATGGAGACAATTTTAAATAGAAATGTGTTCTATTAGTTTTACTTACTACACTTGTCAAAATGTAACTATGGTATTCTTCCAACAGTTGTATATCGTTTGCTTGTCGTAAAATTGAGAATATATGGTCGGTGTTACAGTCCAAAATAAATTGTAGATCACCTGATTTCTTGATTTCCTTTAAAATGGGCCTTAAAATAATGGATTACTTATAATATCTTATATCTAAACATTTGGTTATTGTTAAAAAAATATTTGATTTTATCTAGTTCCAGTACTTCCAGTGCATAGAAAAATGTATGAGTTGATTTACATAAAAAGCGTTAATAAAAAGCAATACAGCAGTTATTTATGTATAATTGTTGTGATATTGTGAATAATATCACAATTAATGTGTCTATGTATGTATATGAATGGTTATTATATGTATATTTCGAACATAAATACATTGTCAAACGGAAAAACAAAGACCTTCGGAAAAACCGTTGTTCAATATAGAATAAAAAAAATCAAATCCATATTTACTTTTCATTATAGGCACATATGAATCAAACCACTATCATCAACATTAATTTACTCAGAAAATATTCAAATTTTACAAAAAAGTCCAATACCATAAAAACGTAGGTATTTATTTTACATTAAAAATTTAATAATGTTTTATTTTTGTATCAAAATGTCACTGTTAATTTTTATTTTTTAACAACATAGGTATTTCATAATGATACAACAAATTAGATACTATATTTACGTACCTTGTTTTTACGATATTTATAAGGCTTTTGTTTAATTTTTGAACCAATTTATTTGTTCATTTTGAACTAGCAGAAATTGTGTTTCATTTTTTATTTGATAGTATATTGACAAAAGAGCATTTTCAAAATTTTATTTCTCTTTTACGATTATCTAACTTGGAAGTCAGTAAAAGCAGTTGTCATGGCTTGTTTATATGATAGCATTGCTATAATAATTCCTAAGTTATTAACCTAGTTTCAGTCTTTGTTAAACATACAAACATATATTAATTTAATTGCATTTTATTACATTTAACAAGATTAAGGAGTTAATTATTGAAATGGTATGTACAGCATATATCATTATTGTTGCTGTTTTTATTGATTTTAAAAGCAAATACGGCCGAGTACTAATTTACAATATAGAAAATTAGTCTATAGTTTGTAAACATGTAAAAAAATTGTTGATTTAGTAAACTGATACTCTAGTCAAATATTGTCTATTGTTGTTTCAAATTTTAGGTGTCTGCAGTGCAAAAGGTATTTTTCATAATTAAAAATTAACTTAGAATTTAATTAACATCAAACAAAAATAACAAAAATTATTAAAGCAGAAAACTATTCGGAAAAGTTCAAGTGGTATTTTATTTTTTAATACCTATTCAACTTCAATTTGAACTTGATTTGAACATTTCAACATCCAATTTTAATTGTAATCAAATGCATTTAATAAATATATTCCTGAAAAATCAATTCGGATACACTACACCTACTTTTTTTTGTATCAAACATCAAAGTAAGTATATAAAACGTTTTTTAAAAAAGTTTTAAAATTCGCCGTGAAAATGAATTTCCACTGTAAAAGTAGTATTGTATGACTTCCGACCTTTGTAAAGTAGTCGTTTCTATTTTAGTTTGAAAATCGAATAACGTATTTCAGGAAGTCAATTTTTTGATATTATATAAAAACTTGTTGCAATTTTTACACGGTACAAGTATGTGCATGTTTATTATACTGATATTGATTTCAATTTAATATTCTCTTTTCAGAGATTTAACGTTGTTGACTAGTTATTAGAGTATATAACGTTGGTTTCTATTATAAAATCATATTAATGAATTTTAATAATTTACTCTTGTGTGAAAAATTAATTAATACATTCCTTACCCCGTAAAACATCAAAAATATTATATAAAGAAAAGATTTTCTTTTTATTTCTTTTAATATTATAAGTAGCCCTTTTCGTATTTATATTCGTTATAAACTAAGCTTTCATTTTCACATTAAAAAATGTTTTTATGTAAGTATAGCTTATAAATTTCAAGTGATTTTCGCCATTAATGTTGTTGAAATATTTACATGTCTAAAAATCTGTTAACTAACTTACTTATAATGAATGCATACCGTTTACTCAAACAATACAAATAAATACAAAATTTATGAAGTCAGTATGTTCTGTTTTATAGTACATATAAATTATATGATATAATTGATGACTTTTAGTCGTATTTCTCTAGCATACGAACTTTATTATCTACAGTCTTTGTCCATTTTCTATTCAAAAGAAAGAAGAATGGATTTTTTAAAATTTAGAACTAATATACTAAATTTCAAGTCTAGCCACAGTCATTCTAATTTACTGCAGCGGTTTTCTCACATTAAACGTTAAAAGGGAACACCGTTTCATTAAAATCACATTATAACATACAGGACGTTATCTTTTACGATTTGTTGAAGCTAATGTAACTACTTTAATTAAATTATAGTGCTACCACTGGGTAGCACACGCAGAAGCAACATATTTTTTCAAAAAACGACTCTACTTTTATATCCAAGTCAAAAAGAAAATGCAACAAATTAAAAAATAAATATATTGATTTTCCATTCAATGATTAATTTTGTTTAATTTTCAAAATTTATGATGGTATTACTAAAAATTTAATTCATATTAAAAGCTTACAATGCATGCAGGTCCTGCCAGTTTTGAAAAGCACATCACTTCATTAATGATTGTTTGTTTGACAATATTTAATCAATGGCAGTGTACGTAATTTACGTTAAATTTCTATTTAAAAAAAAAACAGAATAATCGTTTTAATACATTGATTTGAATTTGTATTCATATAAGCCTTATTGTTCTAACGGACGCAAAGTACATATCGAAAAAAAATATTCATGCATTTTTTTGGCTTTAGCTGTATTGTGGTTGTTAAGTCCATATTTGAGGAATAAATCATACCAATTTAAGCCGATTACATTTAATCATTTTTCAACAAATACATTTATACAAATTTGTGAAAAATATATATTGTAAATATTGACAATTAAAGCATTTTGAATTAGTTCCGTGTGGCTATAATACCACGTTTTGTAGAAACAAAGAGAAAATTTATAGCAACTGCAAAACTACATAAAATGAATAATTATGCACAATTTATTTTCCAACCTGTGATCTGGCCCAGGACCTAATTTTCTTAAAGTGACAGCCGGATCAGTAGGATTTCGATCTTTTAGAGTTTCTTGGAGTCTTACAAGTCCATCATCATCCTCATAAATTATCGTATAACTTTTCCAGTCATTTTCGCGTATCAATGTGGCAAGAGCTTTAGATATAGTGTATACACTAGGATATAAGTTGAAAACTTGAATAGACTTGTCAGCTTCCAGTTGTGCTGAAAATGTAACTAATTCCGGATTCCAGTATGTTTGAAATTGTGGAATTTCCATGGTTGATGACACTGATTGAATAATTTCATTTATTTCAGGTGATTCAGGCCCAAATATAGCACCAACTCCCTTTTCCACCAATTCGCACACTGTTTTAACCCAGACACAAAACTATTATATTAAAACTATATGTATACGTGTAGATAATATTGTTAATTCTAGTTTCGTACGTGCAAAATTTAATTTGCGTTGACTTAAATTAATAATTTTCCCAATTAAATTGTATAATGCTTTTTTGCTTACCGAGTTGGCCTGCTTTAAAAACATCTCCTCTTCTTAAAACATATATATGGGGTTTTATAACATATTTACTAGATTTACTGTACATATTAATACGATTAACACCACTTTGTAATGCTGTTATGGTTAAATTAGTTTGATTATCTTCATCAAGAAATATACCTGCAAAAAAATGTACGTGTCGTGTACAATTTTTCACTTTAATTTATTTTTCGTTTTAAAAGCCATGGTTTGCCTTTGAACAAAAAACTATTAAATTATTTTAAGAAAGTTGAAAAGTTCATTTGGTTTTTAATACGAATTTAAATTAAAATTAAAACACAGGACAATTTCGACAGGACAAAAGTTATATTTGCAGTCTTATTCTTAATATAAATGTACCTTTAAATGTAAAAGTTTATGTATTCAAATGAACTAATTTAATTTGAATATTCTTTTTTTAATAATCTCAAAGCTTTTTATTTTGAAACTTTTGTTTTGTATACCGATAATGATAAAAGTAAAAAATTATTTAATAATAGACTGAGAACTTTGTATGCTGACTTTAATAAAAACAAAATAAATTTTAAACTTATTTATTATGTTTAACAAATTTTTAATATATACGATGGTGAATGAAGTATTAATATAAAATAAAATTAGAGTGTTATTATTGAAGGGGACTGATAAAATTATGACAGAAAATTAAAAAACTTTTCGGTACATAATGAGAAAGTTCACTTAGAATACTTGTGAGGAAACTTGGTAAATGTTCAAGTTTGTTTTACTAATATCTGAAAACAAACATGGTTTAATTACTGTAACGAACCCAAATTTCACCCGTTTTGAATGTTCATCGATTTATGCTTTTTCCGATCTGAAATAAAAGAAAACCGTTATAATTACGTTGTACAATCATTTGTTAGGATACTTATCATCCTCCGATATGCTTTTCTTCTTGTATTAAGTCCTTTTAGTCCTTTTAAACCGTTTGTTTACCGGCGAATTGGTCGTACTAACCTCACTTTTCTGCCAAACAACTTTGTTCCGATTTATTTCTGAAAATAAAAGTATCACAATCACAAATTACACATAATCACATATTTAACACTTACCTGAAACCGTAGAACATCCGTTTGGCCGCTTGTATAATTTCCTTGTCATCTTTTGGGTATTTTTATTGCACAATTACACGTCCAGTTCCCATGCTAAAAAATAACTAAGTAAATAAATAAAGTACGTACAATTACTCATGTACAACTTACCGATTACCGCTAAATATCCGTTCGATACGTACTTCGTGTTTATTTTAATAAAAATAAACTCTTGGAAATGAAAAACACCGACGAACGAGT